>JASCRC010000113.1:3225-16214 GCA_030264455.1 Desmognathus abditus
TGTGGTCTGACCAGGTTACCAAAGTACACAGCTACGGCACACCAACGTTAGTCCCGGCGTGGCGCCTTACGTAACGGTGTGGTCTGACCAGGTTACCAAAGTACACAGCTACGGCACACCAACGTTAGTCCCGGCGTGGCGCCTTACGTAACGGCGTGGCGCCTTACGTAACGGCGTGGCGCCTTACGTAACGGCGTGGCGCCTTACGTAACGGCGTGGCGCCTTACGTAACGTGACTAGCTGCAACATCATTACAGCCATTGGGAGCCTTACCATCCAAGTAGATGTACACCATGTCAGTCTGCCATTTCCATGGCCCATCTGCAGAAGGATGCTGGATGCCTACATACCCATGCCACTATAGCAAATGTGCAGAGGTCAATTTGCAGATAATTAGGTGCCATCAAACAACCATCAACTGAATGGTACAGAGGGATTTGGTGGTTGCCTCTTCTGAGTAGCGAGTAATACTGCCACCCAGCTGCAAGGGAAGGGCAAATTCACAGTATCAGTAGTACATGCTACGCAGCTGTTGCAGCGAGCGCTATACAAGGTTTTAAATGAGGTAATTAGATCCACTGCACATTACCAACTGGGGCTGAGTGAGTGTAGTATGGTAGGAGGCCCACCAGTGCTGCCTTATGGGGTACCAAATGTTTACATAGGGATGTATAATGCGTATCATGGCTGCCAATGCAGGTGTGTGTGTAAAGTCGCTATATGGCGGCTTGACAAGCAGTGTAATTGGTAGGATGATACAGGGATGCATCTGTGTACCTTTTCAACAACTACTGTCACTACAACTAGTTGCAGAAATACACTGCTATTGAGACCATGGCCAATAGTCGGCATGGCTACATTCCCAGCAACACACCATCATGGAAGTTCTACAATGCAATCCCACCCCAGCACGCATCACACAGCGAGAGAGAGTACATGTCTTAACATAGTGCCTTGCATATGATAGTGGATGCTCATGGGTGTTGCCAATGAGGGGATGGCTGGCTGGCTGGCCACCTAGCATGGAACATCCCTGGACCAATGATGTGCAGCCCCTACCCTCCATAGGCCAGTCAGCTTGCATCATGAGTCGAGTACTTGTTGGCACATCAGTGAAAGGCCACTGTTGCTGGTAGACAACACTGCTGAGCAAACACAGCTCTTCTGTACATGTTGTTGCCAACTGTGCTTACATTGCTGACATCTTGTAGCGGCATATGCTCACTGGCCAATACCTGCTCAGACTCCACACTTGTTCTGACATGGAAGTGGGATGCACAATGATGTGGCACCAACGACATGGATTTGGTGTCAGGCATGTCTGCAGTGCCTCACATCCCACAGACATGACATTCATACAGGGGTCGAAGTGTAATAAGGAAAGTAAGGCAACTATCTACTGAGAACAGGGGTCCTAATAGGGAATATGAATGGGAGAAGGCCCCAGAAGTAGTGGAACTACCCAAAAAAGAAGGTGTACTCCGTACCCCCTCGTATACCCTAACTTCGACCTCTGCATTCATATCCCTTCTGTACCTATGTCAGACATTCAGCCTGTATGGCGGTCAGATTTGCCTCCATGTCACGTGCCTCCATTTCACAGGCCACATTGTATTAGTGGAGTTGGATTAAATGCACATGCGTTGCCCACATGCTCTCAGGAACCATATCAGAGCCTGTCATGTGCCCTGCATGTCATGGTGGCATAGCAGGGAGTAGCAGTGCCTGAACCACATACATATATCAACATCACACCCAAGCACACTGGCTGTCAACCACATACCTGTGGCACTCAGCAGATATCAGGGATACAGCTGTTATGTAGGAGTATGCTCCTAGCAGACATCACAGATGAACAACACATGTAATGCTATGTGGTTGGTCATCAAACTTTATATATGTTTTGGTAAAACATCATGCATAACACAACTTGCATGTCATATATTTCAATGTTGATTATTATAATTCACGTGCACACAACTTGGATATGAAAATTTAATGTGATATAAAATTGCATTAGATAATGTAAACTTTGCTAGTACTATGAACATCCCCCTGAGCATGAGGTAAACACACACCAACACTTGTAGTCATTGCATGACTTCTACACAATCATGGCTGTGCAGAGCCTCCTGCCTCCTCCACATCTGACTCCTCAGATGATTGGATGACGAGAACTTTCACCTTTTCCTCCTCTTCATTCATGCAGTATTCCTGTCCTGTCTGCCTTCCCTGTACCTTAGCCATGGCATCACACCAGAATGTCAGGACCGACATGTGCTCCCTGTGCAGGTCAGAGATTTTTGTGGACATTTGCTGCACCTTCTTCCCACACTCACAAATGCCAACATTTATGTCCTGCAGCTTGTTGGCCATCATGGTGCACATGGACTTCTGGCCATCTGCCAACACTTGCAAAGTTGCCAGCAGCCGTTCCTGTCCATCTGCAAGTCTATTGAGCACGGCCAACATCTGCTGTTGATGTCCCACCACAGGTGGTGCCACATAACCCCCAACTGGTGCTACCACAGGGGGGGAGGGCACTCTGGCTGTGGTATCCTCTTGTAGCAGCTCATCAGCACTGCTGTCATTGCTGAGCTGCACAGCCACTTCAGGTATTGCCTCACCAGGCACTGGCAGAGCTGACAGTGAGTCAAGTGCAGCCACATCCGTGTCACCTCCACCACCAGCGACAGACTGCTGCACAGTGTCATCAGATGATTCCTCTGATATCATGGGTACAGATGTACCTGGCTCATCCTCAGACTCTGTGTCCTCATCTTGTACGGTCAACCTCCTTGCAGGCCGTCGCAACTTCCGCTTGGCCCTCACATGGCCATCTGAGTCCTCTTCTGTTGAGGCTTCACCTGTGATGTGAGATAAGTAGACATGAGCATGTTTCATATGCAGAATGCTGCAGCACAGATGGCATTGGTAACAGTGCATACTGTAAATCATGCAGCACATCAACACCACACAGCGTAAATGGACGATGGGTGCTCATATGCTTCCAGTTGTTGTCATGGCAAGCTGTGCCCATGCCACACTCACTGAGGGGTGCAGTGATAGGCTCTGTGATGTGGCAGGTCACATCAGAATGCCATATGCGTAAATAGACATCTTCATATCCATCTGTGTTACACATGTTCTACATAGTTATTCCAATTATCATGATCAACATACTGCTAGCATGATGGACTGGCATGCCATCCAGACATGCGGCGCTCTGTGCTAATCCACATCTTGCTTTTGTCATCTGTACATCATAAGTGCTCACCATGCCATGTGTGACTAGACATGTTTCCAGGGCATGGCCGCCCCTATGGCCATATGGAAGATCTTACATGATGGTCTGCAGTCATGTGGCTGTGAAAGGTTTGCATGCTATATATACCATGGGATGTCAGACTTACATGAGGTATACATATGTATGTAGCCACATTAACTCAGCCACCGTTGTGATGTCATGAGCTGTGTGTCCATTTGACAGGCCTCCATTTCTATGCGAGCACACTACTAATACCATTATGTGTGCCTCCATCCAGCTTACCTTCAACTTCCCTGCTTGACTCATGCCTCTGCCACTTGGCATACAGGTCTGGTAGGGAGACACGGATGATGTCCTTGTCCAGGTCATCTAATGGTGGTAACTTCTGCAGTCGTGCCCTCTTCAGGCATCGCAGGAGCGCAATGCATCTCCTCCTGGCCATTCTCTTTGAGTCCTCCCACCTGTGAGGTGACAAATGTATGCATGCAGTATTAGCAATGACAGTATGTATGGGCAGTATGCAGAGCATAATTTTACTGACATAAGAGAGAGAGTGTGGCTGACCACCCTCCTAAATTCCCCCCAGCCGTGGCGGGAGAACCAACAACTATCTTCTAAATCAGGGGGGGCCCTCCTGCCCTCCGAGTTGGTAGAGCCCAGGTGCCAAGGAGTCGGCTGCAGGCCTGGCAAAATGCTCCTTGGGTGAACGAATTCACACCAGGTGCTATTGAGCCACAATAGCGCCTTTCATTCCCCAGACCACAAGGTCAAGGGAAGGAGGCGTGGGCTGCGTCTCCTCCCGGACTCTATCACCAAGAGGATAGGGGAGGGCTGTGATCACAGACCCTCCTAACAATCCCGCTGGGAGAGACAAACGACTCCCCTGGAGATGAGCCAGACACCCAACCAGGCCCCATCGGCCCACTCCTGCGAGGGGGGAAGGGGTGCATCACAGAACAAGGCCATTTGGTAGCCCTGCCAGCCGGCAGGTTTTCCCTACAGAGATGCCAACTCGGGTTCCCACGCTGAGAAACCGATAGCGCAACTCCTGGCCCGACCTCGCCGCTTCAGCCCATGTCTCCAAGCCAAGCCAGCCGGCCCGGCCCGAGAATAATGGGGGAGACCACGCAAGCGAAGGGCCCAACACGCTAATCATGTAGGCACTGGTGGAGCGTGCGAGGGCAAGCTTCACCCAGTGCAACCTACGTGCAATGCCTACAGTGCACACGTCTAACATGAGAAACCCTCTCACACGTCCCAGCAACTGTATCCAGCACCCGAGCACGCTTCCGGTTGGGCTTGTGAACGGGTCGTGCACACACGCCCTAAGCTAACCTCGTCAGGAAGGGACGCGCAGGGATGGGGGTGCAGGAGGGGGGCCCCCAGACTCACTAGCTGAGCCTAGGGCAGGGAGTTACAGGCACCTATGGACATCGTAGGACCCTCCCGAGGACCCTCCCCACCTTACCATGCTGTGCCAGGGGTCACACGCGACCCCAGCAGCGACTAGGGGCACCCAGGGAGCACCCTGACCCCTATCTAACACACACACACACGCCCAGCATAGGGGTCCATTTGGCCCCTAGCTGGCGAATGAAATGAAAAGTCCACTCATTCCTGAAAGACTGTCCTCACAATGTGCCACCTTGGCGCCAGCCAGACTCCAGTGTCAGGGCCATATGAGTGGAGCCACATGTTTGTACTATAATTTCATTCAACATCATTCATCTGTGCAAGGCACTTACCTCTTCCGTACAGCTCTCCATTTGCGCTGGATCCCTTCCATTTCAGTCACTGCCTTGGCCATGTTCTCCCAGATGGCATGTTTGGGCCTCATCCCCACATCAAGGGACTGATCCCCATAGAGGACCCCATAGTGCTCCATCACACTTTCGGCAATGTATTTCAGGCTTTCAGCCTTGAAGTTTGGGCCCCTCTCCTCATGCCACTCATCATCTGTTCGTGCCATTGTCACCTGCATGCAGGGGTAAGGAGCCGTGCTGGGGTGTGTGGAACTCCTGGTTTGGCTGCTCTGTGAAGGGCTCCTGAGTGCACGTGTGGTTTGGCTGTAGGCTGGCACAGGTGGGAGGTCACAGCTCTCTGTGGAGATCAGCTGGCACGTGTGGAGCAGCAGGGAGTGGCCCTCAGGGGATTGTGGGTGGGTGTCGTGTTACATCACACATCCTGTCATGTGACCTGGTGCCGGGCACCGTGACTTCCGGCATGGCGCCGTCATTTCCGGCACGATGCCGGAGGTAACGGTGGCATGCCGTTATACCCGGCATCGTGGCTGAAATGACGGCGCCATACCGGAAGTAACGGCGGCACTCCGGAAGTGATGGCGCATGCCTGATGTAGAGGGAGCAGGTATGCATTGTAGAGATCACACACTGTTGCCTACACTGTATGGGCAGTGGGTGCAGAGTAGACGTGCCATATGCCATGATGGCATTTCGCCAATGGAATACCCATGTGTATTTATCCACATGCCACCGCCTATGATGTGTGTTGATGTCTCCCTATGCATGTGTTTAGCCTGCTGTAAGCAGCACATGATGTGTGTTGTGGATGTGTACCTTCCTGCCATGGCACTGGACACCGATTGCCAGTGATGTGTAGTGCCGCACCTCAGACAACTATCTATGATGCCAGTGTTACCACGACATGTTAGCTATCAGTCATGTTGGACCTGCAGATGTACACATTACAGTGACATAGCCTGTTCTATGTTATGTATGATGCCACAGGAGCTGCCTTCTTTTGGTTCCTCTGTGTGTGAGTCTCACTGCAGTGACTGAAGTGTACCTACCCTGTTCCAGCTTGCTGTCAGTGCTGCTGTTGACAACCTCCTCTATATTGTACCACTGCTTAATGTTCTCATGATGTTCATACATGGTGTTGAGTTGTAGCTCCTGATTGACAAGTGTGTGTCACCTGATGAGTTTAAACTGTTTTCATTGCTACCGACTTTGTGATTCACACATGGCTTGCTCTCCATGTCTGGAGACCAGTGTATGTTACCATTGTACTTACCTGTCAGGTTTGATACATCCGTCATGTCTGCAGATAGTGCCACTCCTCCACTGTGGCCAGAGCGGTTGAATCACCGTCTAGTCCCAGGGGCTGAGGGCTGTGATCCAAGGAAAAACTCAGATGGTGAGTAAAAAAACCTTGGTGGATGTGTACAGGCATAGGGGTAGATTGGATGGTGTGGTTGGCTGTTGACCCATTCATGTGGATTACCTGAAGTATCTGCCAATCAGGTTGTCACGTGCCATAACTCCCTGGTCTCTGGCAGGCAGTGGACGGGGTGGTTGGGCTTGGGGTTGTGCACGCAGCCCATCAGCCACATCTACATGCAGCCCTCGCCGTACGGCCACATTATGCAGGATGCAGGAGGCCAGGATAATCCTGCATACCTTGTTGGGTTTGTACAACAGTGACCCGCCTGTGTGGTCCAGGCATCGGAACCTGGATTTCAGTATGCCAAACGTGCGCTCGATGACTCCACGTGTCAGGATGTGTGCTTGGTTATACCTTACCTGGGCTGGGGTGGCTGGTCTCCTGACAGGTGTCATCATGTATGTTCTCTGTGCATAACCAGCATCCCCTGCAAGGTGAGAAATGGCATGTCAGGGTGACATTAGAGTCATGCACAATTATGTGTATGTTGTCTGCCTATGGTGGATTGTATGTGCTGTCCTATGTGTCCTACTTGTCATACATTGCAGCTCTCGCAAGTATCTTATGCATGAATGTTAATTATGTGCTTTTGATCATTGCACATTTAAGGTGTACTGTTATGTGGATCAGATGTGGCTTGCAAAGCACTGGCACATTTGAGTAGTCATACATGCAGATTTCATGCAGCAGCTGTTGTCATTGGTGGCATTGCCATGCTAATATCGTGTATCCTGGCATAGCGGCATTGGCATGGTGCTCCCTCACCTGCCCCCCTCACCCTGCTGTGATGCTACATATATATTCCAGTTTGTGATGTTAGTTGTATGTGGGTTGCATGACTTACCAATGAGCCACAGGTTGGGATATCGTCCTGCCTCCATCTGGCGACACACCATTGACTGGCTGAATATGAAGCTGTCATGTGTGCTACCAGGGAAGGTGGCAAGCACATTCCTGATGATGCCCTGCGCATCACAGATTATCTGCACATTGATCGAATGCCATTGCCGTCGGTTTCTGTACAGGTGCTCCTGTGCTCTTGGTGGCTGGAGGGCAATGTGGGTGCAGTCTATTGCTCCTACAACACCAGGAAAATGTGCAATGGCATAAAATGCCCGTACTGTATCCTGCACCTCTTGTGCAGTGGCAGGCATGGAGATATGTCTGTGGACATGTGAGATGATGCACCTCACAACCTGCCAGAGACATCTGGATTGGCTGGATTGTGAATAGCCAGCCATTGTGCCTGTGGTCCTTTGGAATGCACCTGTGGCCAGGAAATGTAAAGCTCCAAGCACTTTAGCCAGGGGTGGTATTGGCCTGCAGCGGCTGGTAGCTGCAGTTAGTTCCTGATCCCACTCTGTGACCATCTCCAATATGATATAGGGAGGGAATCTGTATAGCTGCAGGACTTGCAGATCAGTCATGCCAAATAGGCTTACCCTTGTCCTGTGGACCCTCTCTGGGTGTCGCTGTCGCTGTCTTGCATGCACTCTGGCTAGCCATAGTGCTGCGGCACGTGCTGGATGGGCCATCTTAGCCAGATTGTTTGTGCTGGCTGTTGGCTTATATAGGTTACGGCTGCTCCGGGCAGCTGTAGGTTCTGGCAGCTGATTTGGGTGTGGCTAAGTCTGTAGCAGGTTTCGTGGATTAGCAGGGTCTTTGTGGACTGGACTTGTTGTGGGGGTGTGTTTGTTTACTTCTGGTGTTTTTGTACATGTTGCCACCCATTTAGCCATGGGAACTCCCATTTTCCCTCATTATGCCTTCATTATCATGGACACACCTCCCCTGCTCCTCCCAGGTTATTTTGAGCTTTCCTCCAATCCAGAGAACTTACCTGGGCTTTGTGTCTTACTGACGGACAGCCACCGTGAGCTACGGCAGGTCGCCGTTGGTTACGGCGCTCCGCCGTTGGTTACGGACTACAGCCGTTGAGGTCGTATAGTCTTGCTTTTGCGACTCTGTTGTTTGTGGATTCGCTTTTCAATGCACAGGTGGCTTAGTTTTCCTAAGTGCTTCTTTTGAGTTTTCTGGATCAGCCCCTATGTAATTTAACAGCCTAGAAAATGTAAGTCTCCAAAAGCTAAATTTCTTGTTTTGGAATAAGGTGTTGGAAAAATAACTTACCTTTGAATCTGTACATTGTATCTGGAACAAACATCTAAGAAGAAAAAATAATACAGGGCAATATCAAAGGCAGTATCAATACAATTTACTTGTAATAGATGACATACACAACCCTCCCCAAGCATTGTTTTATCCTTTATGTAAGAGGAGACAAAATTAACTTACCTTGGGAGGTGCCTAAGGTGTCACTTTGTATCTCTTCTGCACAGGCTTAATCTGTCACGTTTCTATGGGAGAAACAAAAAGAGTTAGTGTCATATAAAATGCAATATGGCTATAATTTAACAATTTTTTTCTGTTATATTGTCCATTCCAAACTTAATACATTGCTTTGCATTAAGGTGAGCAGAAGGGATCTTACCATGGGTGTTATCAAGAGTATTAGGTTTGGATCCATCTATTTGGGTACTTTCAGTCAGCTTTCTACAAGAGAAACAAGAGAATGGTTAGAGCCAAATTAAACATAGAATCAATACTTTTAACTTGTCTTAACAGAAAAAGACAACTGTTCTGAAATTATGTTTCTTTCAGTAATATAAATGGAGAGAACGGGAATTTACCACCTGTACTTTCTAGGGCATTAGCATCACGCCATTTTTAACAATCAGTTTAGACAGCTTCCTAAAAGAGAAAGAAGTCAACAGTTAAGGATTATCAAACAAAGCATTAATACATTTAAGTTATACTAGATGGTATACAAAATCCTTCAAAAGCCATGTTTCCTTCTTCGCAGTTGGCAAGAAAAAATGGACTTACCATGCTCTGATTTTATTCATTGCTGCCAGTCACTTTTGTTCATGAACTTTCATTAACTTTAGGTTTGTTTTAGTTCTATGTGTCGGTGTCCTCTCTTCAGACACATTTAGGTTTCTATCTATAAGTGAAAAAAAGAAGACATTTAGGACAATATCAAAATTATTCAAGAAATGTATAATTTACCTGCCTAGACAATACAACACTCCACAAATTACAATTCCTGTTTTGGAAGAAAGTGTCAGAAAACCAACTTACCTTTGAATATTTCCATGGCATACTGAAGGAACATCTAACCAAAAAAAGAAGACACTTCTAGCAATATCAAAGGCAGTATGAATACAATTTAAATGTAAAAGATGGCATACATAATCCTCCCGAAGCATTGTTTACAGTATTATTGTGTATTTAGAAAAAGTGAACTTACATTGGGAGGTACAAAAGGTATCGATTTTGATCTCTTCTGGACAGGCATACTCAGTCAGATCTCTATGGTAGAAACAAAAAGACAATTAGTGCCATATCAAATGCAACATAAGAATAACTTAACAAGTGTTTTCTTTTATATTGTGCAGTACAAGCTAAATATTTTCCTTTGCATTGAGATGAAAAAGGGGAACTTACCTTGGATGTCATCAAGGGCATTATGATTGACTTCATGTGTTCAGGCACTTTCATACAGCTTTCTAAAAGAGAAACAAGAGAGTAGTTAGAGCCATAATAAACATAGAATGGATACCTTTTACTTGTTTTAACTGAAATAGACAACCTTTCTTAAACTTTGCTTCTTTCTATGTAATATATGGAGAGATAGGAAACTTACCATGCTTAGTTCCTAGGGCATCAGTACCAGGCCATTTTTAAAGATGAGTTCAGACAGCACCTACAATAGAAAGAAGGCAACAGTTAAGTTATCAAAGAATTGAAACATTTAAGTTACGCTTGAATGTATTTAAAATACTTCAAGAGCCATGTTTCCTTCTTTGCCATAATACAAGAAGCAGTTAAAGACAAGAAGCAGTTAACTTACCCTGGTTTGATTTCATATCTTTCTACCTGTTGCTTGTCTTCATAAACATCAATTCAGTTTAGGTTGGTTTTAGGTTTTCTCATTGGGCATCTTCTATTCAAACACATTTAGTCTTCACACTATAAGAGAAAAAAAAGAAGAGATTTAGGACGACATTAAACTTTTTTAAGAAATATGTAATTTAACGGCCTTGAAAATGTAAGTCTCCAAAAGCTAAATTTCTTGTTTTGGAATAAGGTGTTGGAAAAATAACTTACTTTTGAATATATACATTGTATCTGGAACAAACATCTAAGAAGAAAAAAATAAGGCAGGGCAATATCAAAGGCAATATGAACACAATTTACTTGTAATAGATGACATACACAACCCTCCCCAAGCATTGTTTTATCCTTTATGTAAGAAGAGACAAAATTAACTTACCTTAGGAGGTGCCTAAGTTGTAACTTTGTATCTCTTCTGCACAGGCATAATCGGTCACATTTCTATGGGAGAAACAAAAAGAGTTCGTGTCATATAAAATGCAATATGGCTATAATTTAACAATTTTTTTCTGTTATATTGTCCATTCCAAACTTAATACATTGCTTTGCATTAAGGTGAGCAGAAGGGATCTTACCATGGGTGTTATCAAGAGTATTAGGTTTGGATCCATCTATTTGGGTACTTTCAGTCAGCTTTCTACAAGAGAAACAAGAGAATGGTTAGAGCCAAATTAAACATAGAATCAATACTTTTAACTTGTCTTAACAGAAAAAGACAACTGTTCTGAAATTATGTTTCTTTCAGTAATATAAATGGAGAGAACGGGAATTTACCACCTGTACTTTCTAGGGCATTAGCATCACGCCATTTTTAACAATCAGTTTAGACAGCTTCCTAAAAGAGAAAGAAGTCAACAGTTAAGGATTATCAAACAAAGCATTAATACATTTAAGTTATACTAGATGGTATACAAAATCCTTCAAAAGCCATGTTTCCTTCTTCGCAGTTGGCAAGAAAAAATGGACTTACCATGCTCTGATTTTATTCATTGCTGCCAGTCACTTTTGTTCATGAACTTTCATTAACTTTAGGTTTGTTTTAGTTCTATGTGTCGGTGTCCTCTCTTCAGACACATTTAGGTTTCTATCTATAAGTGAAAAAAAGAAGACATTTAGGACAATATCAAAATTATTCAAGAAATGTATAATTTACCTGCCTAGACAATACAACACTCCACAAATTACAATTCCTGTTTTGGAAGAAAGTGTCAGAAAACCAACTTACCTTTGAATATTTCCATGGCATACTGAAGGAACATCTAACCAAAAAAAGAAGACACTTCTAGCAATATCAAAGGCAGTATGAATACAATTTAAATGTAAAAGATGGCATACATAATCCTCCCGAAGCATTGTTTACAGTATTATTGTGTATTTAGAAAAAGTGAACTTACATTGGGAGGTACAAAAGGTATCGATTTTGATCTCTTCTGGACAGGCATACTCAGTCAGATCTCTATGGTAGAAACAAAAAGACAATTAGTGCCATATCAAATGCAACATAAGAATAACTTAACAAGTGTTTTCTTTTATATTGTGCAGTACAAGCTAAATATTTTCCTTTGCATTGAGATGAAAAAGGGGAACTTACCTTGGATGTCATCAAGGGCATTATGATTGACTTCATGTGTTCAGGCACTTTCATACAGCTTTCTAAAAGAGAAACAAGAGAGTAGTTAGAGCCATAATAAACATAGAATGGATACCTTTTACTTGTTTTAACTGAAATAGACAACCTTTCTTAAACTTTGCTTCTTTCTATGTAATATATGGAGAGATAGGAAACTTACCATGCTTAGTTCCTAGGGCATCAGTACCAGGCCATTTTTAAAGATGAGTTCAGACAGCACCTACAATAGAAAGAAGGCAACAGTTAAGTTATCAAAGAATTGAAACATTTAAGTTACGCTTGAATGTATTTAAAATACTTCAAGAGCCATGTTTCCTTCTTTGCCATAATACAAGAAGCAGTTAAAGACAAGAAGCAGTTAACTTACCCTGGTTTGATTTCATATCTTTCTACCTGTTGCTTGTCTTCATAAACATCAATTCAGTTTAGGTTGGTTTTAGATTTTCTCGTTGGGCATCTTCTATTCAAACACATTTAGTCTTCACACTATAAGAGAAAAAAAGAAGAGATTTAGGACAACATCAAACTTATTTAAGAAATATGTAATTTAACGGCCTAGAAAATGTAAGTCTCCAAAAGCTAAATTTCTTGTTTTGGAATAAGGTGTTGGAAAAATAACTTACCTTTGAATCTGTACATTGTATCTGGAACAAACATCTAAGAAGAAAAAATAATACAGGGCAATATCAAAGGCAGTATCAATACAATTTACTTGTAATAGATGACATACACAACCCTCCCCAAGCATTGTTTTATCCTTTATGTAAGAGGAGACAAAATTAACTTACCTTGGGAGGTGCCTAAGGTGTCACTTTGTATCTCTTCTGCACAGGCTTAATCTGTCACGTTTCTATGGGAGAAACAAAAAGAGTTAGTGTCATATAAAATGCAATATGGCTATAATTTAACAATTTTTTTCTGTTATATTGTCCATTCCAAACTTAATACATT
>JASCRC010011159.1:0-15709 GCA_030264455.1 Desmognathus abditus
GTTACAGGTAAGTAACTAATGCTTTCCTCGGTCTAGCTAATTACTACAGGCAGTTCATTCGTAACTTCTACTTCCTCGCCCTGCCTTTACTTGCACTGTTGCAAAAGGACACCTCATATTGCTGGGCCAAAGATCAAGAGGAGGCCTTTAACACTTTAAAGTCAGCATTTACCACCGCTCCTTGTTTAAGGGCAGTGAATGACCTCCAGACATTTATACTGGAGACAGATGCCTCCGATGCTGCTATAGGAGGCGTATTTCAGTTCAGGATGATGACAGTCTAGAACATCCTGTTGCTTTCTTTTCCCGTAAACTCAATAGTGCTGAATGCAATTATTCTACACTAGAAAAAGAATTATTAGCTATCCGTCAAGGGTGTATTGAGTGGCGACATCATCTGATGGGGGCACGAAAAGCGTTCATTATTCGCACTGATCACAAGAATCTTTCGATTCTTAATACTATGGATTGCCGTAACTCTCGACAGGCCCGGTAGGCTTTCTATTTTTCCCAATTCGATTTCAGTGTTACGTATATACCCGGCACAAAAAATATTGTGGCCGATTCATTGTCTCGCATGTATGACCTTGAGGATTCTATACAACCATCTTCACCCATGTTTATCGATAAAACCTTTGTGTTTTCCTTGGTCGACCCACTGTCGCGTATTAAACACGACGTAGCATCTGAACCTCTTGAAGAGATCCTAAAAAGGAAAGAATTCACCGTTCAGGACGACCTATTATATCGCTGTAACGCCATAGTCCTTCTCTCGGACGAGACACGCAGGTGGGCTTTGAGTTATTTCCATGACTCCCCCTTTGCTGGCCATCGTGGTGTCAATTCTACCTTGTCTTTAGTGTCCCGTTGTTTCTGGTGGCGGTCAATGTCTAAAGATGTACAGTCTTATATTTCGACATGTCCTGTTTGTTGCCAACATAAGCGTTCTCCTGGTAAGCCCATGGGGTTATTACAGCCAATACCTTTGGCTCCCTCCCCATGGCACACCGTATCTTTAGACTTCATCGTGGGTCTACCTTGTTCTCAGAAACACGATACCATCTTAACCGTGGTAGATGCTTTTACAAAGATGTGCCATTTTGTTCCTTTGAAGGGCTTACCTACCGCACAACAATTGGCTTCGATCTTCCTACGTGAGGTTTTCCGTCTTCATGGGCTACCGGAAACGCTCATCTCTGACAGGGGGGTGCAGTTCACCTCACGCTTTTGGACTGCTCTCTGCAAATCCTTGGGTATCAGTAAGGCTCTCTCCTCAGCCTACCATCCCCAGAGCAACGGCCTTACTGAACGTATGAACCAGACACTCAAGGTCTATTTGCGCAAATTTGTCAATGCCACCCAGAACGATTGGGTTGAGTACTTGCCACTAGCTGAGTTTTCGGTAAACAATGCACCCACAGCTTCAACAACTGTCAGCCCTTTCTATGGCCTCACGGGTCTTCATCCTCGTATCCTCCCCACTCCTCTCCAGAGCCCTGCAAAACTTCCTGCTCTTGACAACCATTTGGCGGGTCTTCGTCGCGTTCGTAAGGTCATGGAAGATTCCATGAAAGTAAACCAAAACCGAATGACCCGAGCAGCCAACAAAAGGTATATGGTACACGGGGCAAGACCGTGATACACCTTTGCACACCAAGAGGGCAAATGCTCCTCAATCTCTAATTTTAACGAATTATAACGAATTTTAAATGTAGATTCCCAAATAAAATCTTCTTTGGTTTCTTTTGTGAAAAATGAAATTCAAACGGGCGTGGGGTGCCCTAATAACACTAAGTTGAAGGTCAGAAAATCCACAGATGAAAAACAAATTTATCCCACGCCGATATTTTGCACGAAAAAAAATATATATATTTTTATTGAGAAATTAATTGTGTCCAAAAATTCAAATGATATATCGAAAGTAAGAGATCATTTATCCCAATACTTCAATTTTTCCAATCCTAAACAGCTGTAGATTAGATTTCACTAGCACGACTAGTTTCGCCAGGAACGGCTTCATCAGGTGCTGCAAAATGAATTATAATCGATCACTACTTTGCATTCACAACTTCTGATGTCAAAAAATAAACGGAACATAGCAATAATATCATTATGTAGAGATATCTTATTCACTGACATTCGAGATAATTAGAGAATCACTAAACAAAAAGGGAAGGAAACCTACTCGTTTGTAAAGCACTATTACA
Source organism: Desmognathus abditus (assembly GCA_030264455.1). Taxonomy (NCBI): domain Eukaryota; kingdom Metazoa; phylum Chordata; class Amphibia; order Caudata; family Plethodontidae; genus Desmognathus; species Desmognathus abditus. The sequence continues at coordinate 2,208 of JASCRC010011159.1, forward strand.
AGAAAAATGCACAAACATCACAAACAATATAAATTCACGAGCAATATAAATTCCACAATATGAGAAACTACAACAAATGCGTAGAAGTCGTCACAGTTTAAGAGCAAGCGACACTCTACGTGTAGTACACTACAAGTCACCTACAATTTAAACTACACTCAGTGTATCCGAGCGGGGCGACGCCCTGCTAGATGCACGCCATGGAGTAACTGTTGCATAAGCGGCAACCACTGTGCCGTCTGTACTATCCCATACTCACCGATACTCAGATCATTCAAAGAAAAGGGGCTCCAGAAGGAGAGCCACACAACGTCTGAACCTCGGCTCTAATTGGTCCACTCATTATGCGGCCTCGCAAGGTGATAGGATAAAAAACTGTTCAATGGTCAGTGCTACATTAACCCAAATAATGAAAACACATATTAGTGAAAATGCGTGACCTAGTGCATAGCCCAAGAGAAGCAGAAATAAAAATAAATCGTAAACGAAAAATAGCACAAAAGCTCCCAAACTTATCGTGTCCGGGTGATCGAAAGTTTAAAAGAAAATAATAAAGGCGACCAGTAGATGGTGCTAGAGGATAAAAAAAAAGAACCATAATCCACACCGTGTCTCAAAGCCTTGGTTAACTAGATACTAACTGAAGCAATAGTGGCGATAGTAAAGCATCAGGTCCCGTTAAGTATCTATCTAAGTATTAAAAAGGAAGAAAAATGAGAGAAAAAGTGAAAAAGAAAAGAAAAAAAGGGTTTTAATGACAAAATCATGTCAAGTGAAAAAAGGGAAAATAATACTAACGGTAAACATAATAATAAGCACATCCAAGGTCAAACATAAGGGTAAAAATAGACATTCCTCATAAAATTAAATTCAGCTCTCCATGTTACAAGGACTACATGTTCAAACAAATAAAAGCAAGAAAATGTTAACCAGTTCAAACCAATAATGAAACTATTTGAAATAATATATAAAAATGGATACAAGTCTCAGGATCATCAAACTTAAAGATAAGGGCGAATGTCAAATCGTTCATTGATACCCAAGGATGCCGAAACACCCAGTTTCTTGATCCAGTACGTCTCATTCTTATGTAGTCTCTGTAAACGATTGCCTCCTCTAGGATGTAATGGAATGTACTCCAGGCCAATAAAACGTAACTGTTGGATAGTATGGCGGGCTTGAAGAAAATGATCAGCCACTGTAGACTTCAAATTCTTGGTTCTGATGGCAGTCTTGTGCTCTCCAATGCGCTCCTTCAGTGGTCTAGAGGTCTCACCTACATACATTTTACCGCAAGGGCATTTCAATCCATAGATGACAAAGGACGTGGTGCAAGTAATGTAATGCTTGAGGTAGATTTTCTCGCCAGTACCATTCACTTTACCACATCAATGGGAGACCCATCCGTGAATTTTTTGGACACTGTGGTTTCCTATAACGTACATTTGGGCCACTTGGAGTTTAATGTTTTTACAAAGCCGACTGATGTCAATTCTTACTTACATGCTAATAGTGCCCACCCCACTGCCACCAAAAAAGCTTTGCCTTTTAGCCAGTTCAAAAGGTACAGAACTATAATTAGTCAAGAAGATGAATTTCAACAACAGTCCAAAGTACTATCAACAAAACTTCAATTACGTGGTTACAGTACACAATTGATTGAAACAGCCAGACTGAAAGCATCTGCAATGAATCGCACAACAACCTTATCTACGTCCACTGCTCGAATTGACGAGGAGAAACTCATTTTTGTTACGACTTTTTCAAATAAGGGATATGATATTCAAAAGACTTTACGTGAGAAATGGTCTTTAATCCAGAATGATCCGGCGCTACATTTTCTTAGAACACCACCAACAGTGGCGTTTAGACGTGGTTCAAATCTGTCAAATTTTTTGGTGAGAGCAGATCATATATCACGTATTGATTCCCAAACATGTTTCCATGGCTCACCTAAGACTGGCACCTTTCCATGTCTTAATTGCGTCCATTGCAATTCCGTCATTAAAGGTGAGTTTTTTTGCCACCCGACTACTGGCGAGAAAATCTACCTCAAGCATTACATTACTTGCACCACATCCTTTGTCATCTATGGATTGAAATGCCCTTGCTGTAAAATGTATGTAGGTGAGACTTCGAGACCACTGAAGGAGCGTATTGGAGAACATAAGACTGCCATCAGAACCAAGAATTTGAAATCTACAGTGGCTGATCACTTCCTTCAAGCTCGCCATACTGTCCAACAGTTACGTTTTATTGGTCTTGAGTACATTCCATTACACCCCAGAGGAGGCAATCGCTTACAGAGGCTACATAAGAGTGAAACTTACTGGATCAAGAAACTGGGTGTTTCGGCACCCCTGGGTATCAATGAAAGATTTGACATTCGCCCTTATCTTTAAGTCTGATGACTCTGAGGCTTGTATCCTTTTTTATATATCGCTTTCAATAGTTTCATCATAAGCTTAAGCTGGTTATTATGTTCCTGCTTATATTTGTTTGAACATGTAGACTGTGTGATATGGCGAGTGGAATCTAACATCGTGAAGAATGTTTACTCTTATTCTTACGTTTGACTTTTGATGTGTTTATTATTAGGTTTGCTTTTGGTATTATTTTTCTTCTTTTCCTTCCTTTATTTTGACATGATTTTGCTTGAAAATATTTTCCTTTCCATTTCCTCTTCAGCATTTTTCTTTATCTACAATATTGTTTTAATTTTTTTTCCCCTTTTAAAATTTGCATTGATACTCAACGGGATTCTGAGGCTTTACTATTGTCACTATTGCTCTAGTTTGTATCTGGTCAACTGAAACCTCTAGATATTGTGCAGATCCTTTTTTCCCCCTTTTTTTATCCTTTAGCACCATCTTGTGGTGGTTTCTATTAATTCTTCTGATTATCCCGACACGATAAGTTTAGGAGTTTTTGTGCTACCTTCCGTTCTCTATCTATTTTTGTTTCTTTTGGGCTATGCACTAGGTTATGCATTCTTATTAATATGTGTTCTCATTATTTGTGTTAATGTAGCGCTCACCATTGAAAGTTTGTTTAACCTATCATCTTGCGGTCTCGCGTTATGAGCGGACCAATGAGAGCTGAGGGTATTAGTAAGTCAAACAGGCAGGGCACAACATCGATTCTTCTGAAATGATTCAGACGCAGTGCGGCGCTCCCTCTGGAGCCCCCCCTTTTTTTTGAGTTATCTGAACATCAAAGGTGAGTGTCGGATAGTGCAGACGGCACAGTGTTTGCCGCTCGTGCAAATGTTTATATGATTAAATTGTAACCTTATGGCGTGTATCTCGCAGGGCGTCGCCCCGCTCTGTTACACAGAGTATGGTTTAAACTGTGGGTGACTTAAAGTGCATTACACGTAGAGTGTTGCTTGCTTTTTTAACTGTGATGGCTTAAACTGACTTGGTGCAGTTTCTTAAATTGTTGAATTCATATTGTTTGTGAATTTATATTGCTTGTGACGTTTGTGCATCTTTACTGCAATAGTATTTCACATATGAGTAGGTTCCTCCCCTTTTGTTTAGCGATTCTTTAATTATCACGAATGTCAGTGAATAAGTTGTTTTTACATAATGACAATATTGTTATGTTATGTTTATTTTCTGACATCAGAAGTTGTCAATGCAAATTAGTTATTGATTATAATTCATTTTTCAGCACCTGATGAAGCTGTCCTTGGCGAAACTAGTCGTGCTAGTTAAATCTAATCTACAGCTGTCTAGGATTGGAAAATTCGAATTATTGGGATAAATGATCTCTCAATTTCGATATATCTTTTGAACTTTTGGAAACAATTAATTTTTCAATAAAAATATTTTTTCTTCCCACAAATATCGGCGTGGGATAAATTTGTTCTCTATCTATTAATTTCCTGACCTTCAACTCAGTGTTATTTGGGCACCACATGCCCTTTTTGAGAATTATTTTTCTTTACAAAAAATAACCAAAGAAGATTTCATTTAGGAATTTATATTTAAAATTAGCTAAAACTAGAGAATTGAGAAGCGTTTGCCCTCTACAGGTGTGCAAAGGTGTATCACGGTCTTGCCCTGTGTAACATATACCAATAACATCACATTGAAAGGGCCAGCCCCCCTGAGCACATCACCCCTTATAGTGGGCCCTTCACTGGCTCCCTGTTAAGGTACGCATCCATCACAAGGTGGCTGCCTGTGTCCACATGTGCAGGCTGTCTGCTGCCCTGCCTTGAAGCGTGCCTTACCCCAGCCAATGCCATGAGGCTCAGTGGTGGTGGGGTGGTGCACATACTATTTCGACCTCTGCAGATGCTCCAGTCCATTGGTGGGTCCATGTTTGACATGCTCACCCATGCCTCTTGTACAACCTTCACATTCAATTCAAAGCATCTATTAAAAGCATCCCTTACCAAGACCCATTCAATGGTGCATTGATGATCCACTACATTGCCTAGGTCCAGGGTCGTGGTACCCTAGTCCCTGTACTGCACTCCTTCCTGCTCCAGTTGTCAGTTTGTTTGTCCTTAGTTTTTGTATGTGCCATGAGGCCTATGGGCATGTGGCACATTGATAATTTCCCTCAAGTAGAGCGAAGTGAATAGAGGGGCTAGAGTAGAAGGAGGGGGATTGAGGGTGTATGTAAAGAGTACAATCAGAAGCATGCTGCCATGTGCCTTGAGACTGGCAATGCTACACTCATGGCATCATCCTGTCATTTCAGGTCCCTCTGGTCACATGGCTCCTGTGAGGCAGCCTGCAGGGCCATTGCCAGCACCTGCAGTACCAGCACCCGTGCTCTCAGCACCAGCACCAGTGCTCCAAGCACCAACACCAGTGCACCCAGCACCAGCACTGGTGCAACCAGCACTGGCACCAGTACCCTGTGGCATCAGGAAGTGCTGCTCCTCAAGTGGCCCCCCTGTCCCTGCCACACCCCTTCCTGCATCCCCTGTCCTAACCCCCTGTCCCTGCAGTGCCTGGCTCCTCCCTGCCCTCTCTGGGAGATGTGGTGCCATTACTATGGTCCCACTGCATCCTCATACCCCACCTCATCATCTGGCCAGTCCTGGTGGCTGCGGCTGCTGGTCAGAGGGTTGCTAACTGTGAACTCTTACTGAACGCTGCACTGCATGCTGTGCTGCAAAGAATATTGGTGCTTGCTGGACGAAATCTGTCTAAATACTGCTTCACAGGAAAAATGATTTGTGGTAAAGCCTACCTGTAAAGCCTCCTCTCCTGCCTACAACAACTGCCTGGCCTGGGGCAGTACTGACACAGTGGGTGGATCGCATGCTGCTCCCTGGGGCCTGAGCGATGGGAGGGGCTTTCCTGACTGCCTGGCGCTGATGTGCCCAATAACATCACATGGGCACTGCCTGACCCATTGATTCCTAATTAAAGGTGGAAGTAATCGCGCTGCTGTTGCTAACTGTGAACTCTTACAGAATGTTGCGCTGCACGCTGTGCTGCAAAGAATATTGGTGCTTGCTGGACGAACTCTGTCTAAATCCTGCTTCACAGGAAAAAGGATTTGTGGTAAAGCCTACCTGTGAAGCCTCCTCTCCTGCCTACAACAGCTGCCTTGCCTGGGGCAGTACTGACACGGTGGGTGGATCCAATGCTGCTCCCTGGGGCCTGAGTGGGGGAGAGACTTTCCCGACTGCCTTGTGCTGACGTGCCCAATAACATCACCTGGGCACTGCTTAACCTATCAACATCTTTTAGCAATGCTAATAACAACTAGCCATTGTACGAGCAGTGCGAGGGAGCGGCACTGCGAGTGCGAAGTGCGCTAAGTGCTTTAAAATCAACAAAGATCATCTGGTCATCTGGCCGCTGATGTCTACGTCGGTAAAGTACATTTTCTACTACTAGATAACATGTCTACTAACAAGCCACAGCCCACTAACACTGACAGGATACTAAGATCTGCAAAAAGTATGGATGGTTCTAACATTCCTGTGGCTGGGCTGGTATCAAGAGACTTTTCCACTTTATAAACAAGGCTCACTCATGACCTATATCGCTAAAACTCCAAAACAGGGTAACCCTGATAAAAGGTGTGACTCAATGATGACTAATATTGTACCATCTAACATTGTAAACTCTAACTCTGTACCTATCATGGTAATGTCTAATGAACTGGCAGGCTTGAATGTTTCTATAGCAGACTCCACCCTATTGAAAGAGTACACCTCCCCGTGTTCTGACACTAACAATACGAGTGATGTGATGTTATACTCCACTGTGATTGATATAAATCAGGATGTGAGTGGCTCTGTCGGAACTATGCATGTTGAGTTAGACGAGGGTGATGAGCCTATCGTAAGACATAGGGTAAATACAACTGTGATTAACATGAGGGAAAATGAATCGATCTATCTGGGTGTGTCTAGTGAAAATGACGATGGTCGGAGCATGACCACATATACTGTAGATACAGAGACACAAACAGACGCCAACTTTCATGATCAGGAAATACTACACACTATGGAAGTACTTAAAGGCTCGCTTTCGCAGCTGAGCACAATGGTAATGTCATCACTCCAACACATAACAGAAACAATATTTGATGGACAGATGGCTGATATGGAAAAACGTTTTGAGGAAATCTACGATTCCTTAAACGAACTATGGCTAAGTAATGAAAATATCATACAAGCCAACAACACATTAAACAAAACTCAAAACGGTTGAGTGAGGTGGGTGAAGGAGGCACTGCACGGCTGTCTGTGGCTGTCCGTGGCAGGTCGAGGCAGTGATTCTTTTTTTATCAGTGTACGGTGAGCATTTTGTTACCGCCCCCTCTTTGAGGCAAGCGCGGCTGCTCATCTGGCTCTTTTAACTTGTTTGTTCCCTTTTCTATTGGTTGCCGCCCCCTCGTTGAGGCAAGCGCGGTTTTTATCTTAATATGCCAGTCACTCGTCAACGGGCCAAAACAGCACCCACAGTTTCAGCAGTTACAAGCACGCCAATTTCAGCACAACCTCTGATTTCAGCATTTGCAATATCATTGAATAACAAATCCATTACTGGCGTTCTCAACACTATGAACTCTGCAGTAGACCAACTACCAAATCCTTCATCTGCTCTGTTATCTGGCGACTGTAATAATCCTTTGGCACAGTTGCCAGGGAATCTAAGCATGACTTATCATCTGCCAGTTGAGTCGCACAATGCTCAATTGCATACTCCCATTGCTTCAATTGTTGATCTATCAGTTCGCTCTTTGGAAGACATTCTTAATCAGTCTGTTATATAATCTCAAGATATCATCTCTTCGAACACTGATATTCCAACTGGCTCTGCTAATTGTGATGCTGTTACAGCTACACCTGCCTCTCTGGACACAGAGACTTCCCCACAGTCAATTCTTAATATTCAGCATTTGGATGTCATTGAAAAAATGGCTTCGGCCCTTAATACTATGACTAATTTGATAGCCACACAGAAGGATTCAATTGATAGTCTTAATAGAAAGTTGGAGGACTACCAGGTTATCAATAATAAGAATTTTGCACAAGTGAGAGCAGGGTTAAGTTCTGCTGAAAAGCTTACCCAGGAAACATATAAAAAAATTGATGTTGTTATTAATGCTCAGAAAAATGATCCTGGTATAATTATTCAGTCTCTTAAAGAGACACAAAAGTTGTATTCATTCATATCTAAAGTTGAATCTAGAATGAATAGCATTTTGTCTTCTCCAAATGACCGCACAAATTTTTTTCCCATTCCATCTACGAGTGCTCTACAAAAAAATAGTGTGCATGCGAGTAACTTAGATTGTTTACCTCCTGCTTCAAATTGCCATACTGATTCTATGCCTGATACAATGCATACAATGCCTAGTAACACAGGTTTAAATCCTTCTGCACCCTTGTTTTCGCCAAGTAAGGTCATTTCTTCTGTGCCTGTTTCCCCTCATAATTCCAACAAGGTGGATTGTTCACAACCATCCCCTGCTGTTATTCGAAGCCAAACCTCTTATTATTTTCGCCCATTGTTTTGGGAAGAGGATGGTTTCAATAACTACTCATTTAATGTATGCAGATTTCTAGATCTTTGTGCTCTACATCCATCATTAAGAGCAATAGTCAAAGCTGATATAAAGAGAATTCGCTATGTTAAGCAAGGCGACAACACTGTTGTTACAAGAATCACCTTTGTTAATTCTACCATAGGGAATATTGTGTGGAAAGAATCAGATTTCTTCCTCAGCCATGGCTTTGAAGTCAGTAGCATATTTGTTTCTCAGGCTGACATACTTTATCCTAGCAATGAATTGGTTTCTTCTAAGGTATTTGTTACTAATGTTTCTACTCCTAAGAGAAAACGTTCTATCAATGTGTCAGATTGTTCACAAGGTAACGCCCAGAGTAAAAAACCTCAAATAGCGAATTCTGGCAGATTATCCCACTCCACTTTACAGGAGGTTTGTAATCTCTCAGATGCAAGTTTTTTAGCTGAGGTTTCACGAGTTCCAACTAATCTTTGACCATTTTGATAACAAATATGTTGGTTGCTCATAGAACTGCTCTGGTCTCCCCTCTGTTGTGGACCCTGAAATTGGGGATGAAATAAAGCAATTCAATTTTGTTTTACTACAAGAAACATGGTCTACTGGCGATGTCGATTTTCAGGGATTTTCTACTGTTTATCAGCATGCTATTAAATCTACTAAGGACCACAACAGAGGTGGAATAGCAGTCATGATCAATATTAAAACAAATTGGACCATTTTAAAAGCATGGGTTGATATTCCAGGTGTTATGTGCCTTCGTATTCAATTACCTGAGTCAAATAATAGCTCTTACAAAAATATGCTATTAATCAATATTTATCTTCGTCCTGCTCTGCTTTTTGCAAATGATAATCTACGGTTGCTTACACTATTTGAGGATTTGCTGACTCATGTTTGACAATCATTTCTGAATGATCTGTTTATTTGCGGGGGTGACTTCAACCTGAGTATTCTGTATCCTGCGCTATTTGCTGATTGGGATGAGCTGTTCCCGCATATCCCCATGATTAAAGCTAATGCCTCTCTTGAACCATCAGCACTAAATGTGCACTGTAGAAAGTTGCGAGACATAATCACTTCACGCAACTTGGTAATTGCCAACTCTAGACTTGAAGGTCAATATAGCTCTGATCCTACATTCAAACGAGGATCTCAATCCTCTATTATTGATTATTTTTTGTTATTAGCCCAACAATTTGGCCATTTTTTCTCTTTAACATATCACTGGTTTACAGTGAGTGACCATACACTGATTAAGTTAAGTTTTGCTAATTCTAGTGCAGGCTTGACCAGCCATGCTAACTGTGACCCTGTATTGATAAAAAAACAGGGTACGATTAAACATTCCACTATCCCTGCAATTTAGATATGGTCACCTACTCGCAGATATTAATGAACTTTCTGCAGGAAATCATTTAAAGCCTATTAAAGCTCTTGAATTGGCTATAGTTTTCTCATTTTTTAATGATGTGTTAAGTGTATTTTTAATCATGCAGAGTGCTACGAAGTCCGTGGTGACAGTGAGATGTGCTAAACCAAATTAAATAAATAAATAAATAAATAAAATAGTTGAGACCCGGGCTATGTTGACCAGGGAAAATAAGGTTTTGACGGTTAAAAACAGCGTTGCCACTACTAATATAACTGGTAACAGCTGGTTTGACTCAGATTGCAAGAAAGCAAGAAAAGAAATTTGGCGTCTTTCTTTTTCTAAGTATAGAGACTTTATTGGTGAGTGACCCAATTTAGCCATATTAAAAAGAAGGTATTGATTCCTGCTTAAACAAAAAAAACAGCTATTATGCTAATTTGGCAGAAAAATTGCTAACTGACCTTGGTAGCTATAATTTACAAATGTTTTGGCAGACTATCAATTCTTATTTGTCTACAAGTAATACTACCAGTCCGTCTGCCAATATCCCAGAATCAACTTGGGTTCATTTTATCACAGGTCTTTATAATTCTTTTGTGAACAATCTACCTGTGTTTAGTTTTGAACCCCTTGTCTCTCCATTTACAACTTCAGAAAAAGTTGTTTCTATCATTAAAAATGTAAGCAGCTCTTGAGCCGCTGGCTCTGATTTATTACATGCAGGATGTTTTATCATCCATCCAGAAATATGGGCCTCGCTGCTAGGTCCCGCAATTAATTACAGCTACCATTTCTCTATTTTACCTGAATCCTGGCAAGGTTCCATTCTGTTCCCCCTATTTAAAAAGGGTTCCCAGACGGATCCAGCGAACTATCGCCTTTTGGCATTATTGGATGTAGCTGGAAAAATTTATGCTAAAACCCTCCTTGAGGAATTAAATGAATGGTGTGACCAAAATAACATCTGGGCCGTGTTTCAAACAGGATTTCGACAAGGTTTTTCCACTAACAACAATCTAATGACGCTGGATCTTCTACTCAAGAAATATCTTAAACATAAGAAATACCCAATATACTTGTGTTATATTGACTTCGAAAAAGCTTTCGATAAGGCATCGAGAGCTTTACTGTGGGGGAAATTGCTGCAGTTAGGTGTTCCAGCCAAATTAGTTAACGCCATTGCCTTACTTCATCAAAATACGTGGGTAAAAATCTGATGGGGTCAAAACAATGAGCTCTCTAGGAAAATTCATACAACATCAGGCCTTAAGCAAGGTTGCATACTAGCCCCTACTCTTTTTAATTTATATATTTTGGATCTAGATTTGGCTATTGCTAATACTGTTTCTATACCACCAAAGATGGGTGGAGTTAGTATACAGCTCATGGCCTATGCGGATGATATTATTGTTCTTGATCTATCCTTTGCTGGTTTATCAGCTGCCCTAGAAAAGCGCTTGGTATATTGTAACAAACTAGGCATGGTGATTAATTTAAAAAAATCAAAAATAATGACCATGGGAAGAAATGCTTATAACAAATCAATGAATGTACCCACGGGCACTTTAGAAAATGTTCCCTTCTATGACTATCTTGGTGTCAGAATATCAAATGATGGCTCATGGTCTTCGCATATCGAACTAATTTCTAATAAAAATAGGTCCCTCACTAATTCGATTACAAACCTGAGGAGAGTTCTGCCTGATCAAAATATTCTCCCGTTCATTGAATTGTATCAATCCAAATGGCAAGGCTCAGTATTATATGCATGTGAGACCTGGGGTCCTAAGATCAAATCCCAACCAAGAAAGTGGGAATCCTACTTTTGGAAAACGATGTTATCATTACCAAAATGTACCCCGATGGAAGTACTGAATCTCGATTTGAATATAGCTCCTTTAACTTCTACTATTCAATATTGATTTATGAATTTCATCACAAAAATTTTCAATTCAACCATTCCATCTATGTTGAAATTATGTCTTGAGGATACATTAACGAGTGATTTTGAATATCTGTGGCTCAAAGAAATTTGCTCTATCTGCAGCCTGTGTAATATCAACTTGCCTTCTGAAGTTACGACTGATAGTATTAATGACCTGTCTAGTTATTATTGGAAAGAAAAATTACATTTGCATTATTTTTCTAGTTGTGTGGCACACTGTGATAAATTGTCCTCTCTAACCATGTATTGTCTAGCAAAAACTCATGCAAAACTTGAAGCTTATTTGATGGTTTGTGAGTCAACAATTGTACTGTGTACATTTATTAAGTTGAGATTTGGCTTACTGTTATCCGAGCATTATCTATCTGTTAGAGCGAATAGAGAGCCTGTATATTGTTCGGCTTGTCCATCAGCTTTAGACGACATAATACATTTGGTTACAAACTGCGTTACTGTATCAGATATTCGTGCGCAATGGTTATGTAAATATTTTGTAAATAGTAACATCGATTTTATAGCCATGTTGTGTGAAACGAATTACGCTGATATTGATAGAATTTATATTTTTCTAAAACTCGCCTTTATAAAAAAGGGGTGGAGTTTATTTTAACATACTGTGAATATTTGAAAGAATTATTATTGTATGATTTGATATGATTTTATTTCTTACCGTTTGTATGATCTTGTAATGCTGAAATAATGCCTAATAAAGATCAAGTTACAAACTCAAACAAAACTTGTGTCTATACAAAAAAATCTGTCCAGAGAATTGGTTCTAAATACTTAACAGACAAAGAACAGTCTGATAAGAAAGAAGCTGGTGGCTCTGGTCTAAGTGTGAAAACGCCCTGAACAAGCGCCAGTTCCCCAATATTTACTAAACAAAAGACTAGAGAAAATAGTGGGGATCGCAAGAGGAACTGTCGTTACTGACCAAGCCTCATGGAGTAATTTGGGCATGGAGCCAGTGATTGGCCAGACAGAAAGGGGTAAAAATGGAACATTTTTGCACATAAAAGAAACCGTAAAGAAAACGGGAAAAAATGCTTAAAGAAAACTAAGCATATATTAACTGAAGTTACTAGAACTAATAACAACATACATATGAATGGAAGAAATGTGGCAAAGAAAATGAAAGACAGAAAAACAAGTAACAGTATGAAAGATAGAGGGGATGTCAAAGATAAGGGTCCAGTTATGCAAAGGGAAAAGAAAGATCCCTTATCCTGGCTAGAATATGCAAAAAAAGATACAAAAGCAATAAACACCATAGCCAGTACCTCTACACCACACCAACTTTTCTTCACACCTATTTTTCTAAAAGGTGAAGCTGAACAAAAAAAATCACCCCACATTCAATAGAGGAGTATTTGTTAAAATGTGTGCTTTTAACTCTGATATGGAATATATTCAGACCAGTTATGTGGAAAGAGTAGCTTTCAGTGAAGACTATGTGGAAAATAGGGAGACAACTATAATTACATTCTTTGAGAAAAAAATAATAGATGATGTTTGGGAACATGCGGAATGGTTTATCCAAGCATGCATAGATGTGCAGACTAGCTTAAACCTGGTTAGGTCTGAAGATCATGTATATAACAATATGCTGTCTGAGCCACCCACGCCAAACAACTATCAGCCTTATTATGAGTCGTGCGAGGTGTGAGATTTAGAGTGGACCACGCTAAAAATAAGTGTGCACACCAATTCTTACACCAAGCACAATTATGGCCCCTGCGTGATATTTAAGCGAGGTCCCCACACTTGGAACCACACTAAATACCACGTCAGAGTTTAGCATGGGCCACGCTTTATTACAAGTACGAAAAAGTCCACAAACCAAACGTCAAATCAAGTGCTAAACCATAAAGCAGGTCTGAGGGACAGGAGGCCCACTGGCCACGCTAAAAATCAAGCAAAGAATACACGCAAAAACCATGCGAGGGCAGGAAATTCACCCCCTGCACCCAGGTGAATCTGGGAAAAAGGGGCTGGCCAGCCCAGTATAAAAAGGAAATCACTAACAGGGGAAAATACCCACTGGAAGGATGGATTGCAGGAGGCGCTATGTACGATGGCTGCACCCCTCTACCTGAAGGCCCGTTACAACAGGGACAGGAGAAGGCCCATGGCACCAGTCCCACCCCTTCTCCCCACCACCTCCCCCCA
>JASCRC010022217.1:0-15633 GCA_030264455.1 Desmognathus abditus
ACTTGCGGTTTCGAAGATTCATCGTTGATGGAATCAGTAATTCCTTTGTGATGTTTTTGGCCGCCCCTCCTTGTTGGAGTGCGGAGGGGCCTGGCACTAAAAAAGAAACCATTGATTGATTAGATCCTTTGGGTATCGCACCACTCTTTTGTGAACCAGTCATACCACTTCTCTGAGAACCTGATTTAAGGGCTACTTGTTGAATTTGGCGTACTTCATCTGGCGTTGTTTGAGAAGAGCGTTGTTGAAGTAGAGATTGTAACTCCTGGTCAGTAAATGAATCAATATCTAACCTCTCTGTATTCAACCGACTTTCAACAGACATTGGTGCAGAATCCTTCTGTGCAGTGGGAACAGTAGGAGTGTCAGTCTCACTTTCGGAGGTTGAGACACTTGATGATGACTGTGATCCTGTCTGGGTTGGAGGTTTTTTTGTGGGATTGCTTTTATTAGGAATATTATATCTCTCTGGCCAGGTATATACCTCATCATTCAAGTAGTCGTATGCGTCCCGTCGAAATTTTCGCAACTTGGTTTTCTGTAGGTCGGCAGTATATTCTACAATAGATTTATTAATATTCTCAACTACCTCATCCCAATGTTTAGCTTCCAAATCATGTGCTAGTTGATCCGACATCAGCTTTACTTCTTCTTCAACTTCCTTTATATAGGCTGTTAGTTCTTGTATTGTCAGAATAATAAGATCTAAAGAGCATTTATTTAGTACTGCCCTCCATTTTCCTAGAAAACCTTTCCTGTGTCTACATAATGTTGGAAGCTGTAGGAATCTAAGGCCTCGTGGAATGCGACGAATTTTATGATATTCTGTAAGGGTAATCGCGTGTAGATTGAGATTAGCTGCCTTTCTTGATAGAAACTCCAACTGTCTCACTGATGCTTGTCTAGATGGTGCCTTTAGAAAATCACCTTTCTGAGAAAATGCTGCTAAAGTTGCTTCTGCCTCTTCTTCTGAAAATGTTAGTGTTGATGCACCTTTATCTGAAAGTTCAGATATATCTTGAAAAGACATTTTCTGTATTGATTTTTTAAAATTAAAGACTGGTGCTGGGTACGTGAAGTTGACCACAACAAACACGATAAGGAGAATCCTGGTTGTACCCGCACTCATAAGCATGTTAATTGCATAGTCTGTAACACTATTATGTAAATTTGAAAATAATCGGTGCTGGGGAAAACCCCGCGTGGTCAGCGGGGAAAATCTATACAGGAAAGTGAAAGTCAGACTACTTTAGTCTGTTCCCCTGCACTCGTATTGAGACAAAGCTCGAAATGTATTCTTTTGTAAATAGACAATCAAAATAACGAATAAAGTTATATGTATAATTGTATAATCTTTTTTATTCAAAAAATGCGCAAAAATTGATTTTTTCTCTCTCACACATTAACATACTTATTTGATCTTCCCTCACACCTATTGAACAAACTACAGGGAACAAAACTTACTAACAAGTATATTCCTAACTAACTCACTAGCGCACGGAAATATAAGATTAAATATTATTTCCAAAAATCTCTGACGCGTTTCGGGGTCTTCAATACCCCATCTTCTGAGAGCAAGCGCTGAAATTCTCATGCATATCTAAATTTGATCAGAAATAAGAAACATCAGTAACATTTACAAAGGTGAGAAAAATACAGGACTAAATTAGAGAAATCTATCCAGTCGGTAGAATCTCATATAAAATTCTCCAGGCTATAACATCAGTGATAGCTGTCACAATATTTCTTCATATGACACATATTTTTATTTTAATCGATTTATCAATGGTACCTAAAAAAGGGTACATATAGTAGATGGCGAAACCTATTACATCACTCAACAATACATACAATAGAAACAGGTGTCAAAACGGTTCATAATAAAATGAACCGTAAATATACATCACTGGTCAGGCCGGGCAGGTATCAAGCAAAGAGGCAAAGTTGCATCTCTGCGTCGACGCTGGGTCCGACCTGAACCAGTGGTGATAGCTGTAAAACAGGTGATAAACCTATATTTCAAAACGTAATATCCACAGTAGAAATCATCCCAGTCTTGATATTTATTCTGGTGTCATCCAATAATTATATCAACTGTAAAGCACACATTGATCAGGCCGGGCAGTCATCAATCGGGAAAACACGAGTGTGTCTCCATATCGATGCTGTGTCCGACCTAGATCAAAGTGTAAACATCCAATTATCCAAAAGTCATGATAATTCATCATCAATCAGTAATTCGTATACCATGTACCAACGACAAAGCGAAGGTGATTGGAAATGTTCAGCTCAAAATACTCACCCCTGTGTGGGTTTTACATTGACTCACACCATACGTCCTCCACATCAAATACTCAAAGCAGCATCCATTCGTACTAAAAGCATCAAATGGAGATATGGAAAATTAATTTCCAATCAATTCCTCTCTAACACAATTATTTAATAACGTCAATTAAAAAAAATAAAAAATAAAAAGAAAAGAAAAAAAGAAAAAAGAGAAAAAAAGGAGACAAAAAAGAAAAAACGAAAAAAGTAACATGTAGAGGTCTAATGAATAAAAAGTTGTCAACTAAAAAGAGAGCCTACAAGTTATTCAAAATAAGAATGAAGGAATCTCATGTAGTACTTACCAAAGTGCTAAATTCTTCAAGAAACTGGGGTATCCTAAAAGGTTCTTTAAGAAATGAAAAAGATGGTACAATATCCACTCTAGTCACCAGCGAATCAGTTGGTACCACCTAGGGTAAAGAGATAAACCATATCTTTCAATACCTACTTGCGAACTCACCTAAATCACAATGTCAATCATTCTCAACAGAGTGCCCTCACGGCCTCATGTGTAGAGAATGTATCCATGAACAGGGGTCCCAGTGCCACACCACCATGGCACTGACACCCCAAGATTGTAAGGATTTTTTGGTAGAAAAATACAACCAAAGTCTAATGACATCTCCTTATAACAAGAAAAAGATCCAAAAACTATTTTCCAAGTTATACCTAAATCATATAAACCACCAGCCTCAAACAATCACATATAATAATTTGGCTGAAGTAAATAAACCAACTATGGCGCCACCACAATAAGGTATCCCAACATGATATAATAAAATATTAAATAAATATACGCTCCCACATGCGCAAAGAATTGCACAACCGGAAGCCCCTTCAGACATACAGTAGGCTAAATGCGTAAAGAAAAAAACGTGTTTACAGTTCCCAGCAACTTACCGAAAAAGGTAAGAGAACATGCTCCCCAGGTATGCTAACAGGACCTCATCCAAAAACCGTCTGTCCCAAAATGTGAAGCCTTATGGAATGGACGAACAAAAGATACTAAGGCTGCATCCACCTTATGAAAAAAAGTAAACAAAACAAAGGTGAAGCATAAAACCGCATTCATTCGACTGATCGAAAAAAGATCAAAAGTGATAAATGAAGTCAAAAATAGAGGAAAGACCCAAATGTCCTCAACTCTATTACTTCACATAACTAGATTAACTTACTTGCTGAAAAAACACGAACACTGGTCCTGTATGGCGTCCCGATATGCTCTCTCGTGGTCCCAAACAGGGAAAACGCCCAACTTAATATACTCTCATAAATCACTGGCAATACACTACACGTGTGGAGTCGAAGCTACGTGTACAACGGTCGTCAGACCATAAAGGATGGGGAATCTGGGAATTGTAGTTTATGCTGTGAAATGAGCGTGTGTACGAATCAGCCCGCCGGCCAATAATGGTACATACAAACCACAACAATTGCAATACGAAAAGTATGTAACGTCACTATATTTATAATTAAAAGAGCTCAATCTCCTAAAGAGTGTCGACCTATACAATAGTGCAAGGCCGGCACAACTATTTATGATGTCACTGAATATAGCACAGAATCATGGGAAATGTAGTCCTTTATCAGTCCGGGAGTTGTAATTTATCTGTAAAAAGTGCGTGTGTACAAGTTGGCCCGCCGGCCAACGATCGTATATACGAACCACAACAATTGCGATCCCAAAAGCATGTATCGTCACTATATTTATACCTAAAAGGAACTCAATCTGTTGAAAGGTGTTGTCATGCACACCGGTGCACAGCCGGCACCACTACAAATGATGTCACTGGACATAGCATGGCATCATGGGGGATGTAGTCCTTAATGAGTCCTATATAGAACGCCAAGCGTATAAATGCAACGATGGTTGCAAAACAATTTGTCATCACTGTACATATAATGTTACAATCGAATAATGTCTGAGACCCAAAGGGGGATAACCATCCATAGCAACGGTTAAATCAATTCGATTATTCACAATGTCCCCTGACACGGAATAGTCTCATTGCGGGTGTAATCCCTCATGGACCCCAAGTAATGCACTGGGTGAAATGACGCAACGCTGTATATATACTAATGTACTCGAATGCAGACTAAAACCCCAAGGCGTATCATACTAGATAATGGAAAACCAATTTGACGAGTCACGACAATACTAGACCAAATAGTTAATGGTGGTGGATGTAATCCCTCATGTGATTACCATGATCCATAAGGACAAGACCAGGAAATGAGAATCGAAATTCATAAACATATAGAATAAAAAAAAGAGGAAATCGAACAAAACAACCAGCTCATGAAAAATAACAATAAAAGGATAAAGACTAATGAGAGATAATACAAAGAATCACAATTAATCCGTAAAGGAGACAAAATTACAATCGTAAAAAATAAAAAACGAAAAAACACTAACGGAGAGGTATAACAACGTAGGGCACCCACTACAGTTCATTGCATACCAAAGACGCCCAGTCAATAAAAACAATCACACCAGGGTGTCAGAATAAAGAGCTCAACACTTACCAAGGGAACTATACATTTGCCAGGTGTGTCATGGGCCCGGAGTGGTAAAAATATGTCAACCAATTGTTCATTATACATACTCCAGACACCCATTAACCATGTGATGGTCAATGGGTGTTAAGAGACACCCATTAACCATTAATTGCAAATTTATACAGTTAGATGATTATATCACATATATGAGACAAATAACAAATTCATAAAAATACTGAAAACATTAATTGCTCGTTCATCCCCTTAGGTGACAAACTATCCAATGTGTCAATCCATTGCCCCTCCTTCTGTAGTAACCGTCTTTCACGGTCACCTCCCCTGATTGTCTTTGGTACTGAATCTACCACCTGAAATTTCAATTGATTAACATTGTGTTTACATTGGTTAAAATGTCGTGCTACTGGAGACTTAATATTGTTAGTCCTAATTGCACTCTTATGCTCGTTTAACCTCTCCCTAAGGGGCCGGATCGTTTCGCCCACGTATAATATGCCACATGGGCATTTAAGCACATATATGACATAAGTTGAAATGCAGGTATAGTACCCATTAATGGTGTATTTGTGACCTGAATGAGGGTGTGTCACCGTCGGTCCTCGAATAATCGCGTTACAATTCCCACAATTCAAACATGGGAAGGTACCCTTCTTTTGTTTTCGTAACACGGATTGCGTGGTGTGTCCTAGATCCAAATCTGTCTTGACTAAATAGTCTCTAATGTTCTTTGCCCGTTGGTAGGCGAACATCGGGGGTACTGGAAAAAGTTTTTCCAGGTTTGGATCGAGATGAAGTAATGACCAGCTTCTCCTCACAATTTTCTCAATTTTGAACGAGTTTGTGCTATATTGATGCACAAACACCATTCTATCATCTTTCTTCTTGGTCTTTTTGCTGAGTAAATCCTCTCTTGGGGTTTGTAAGCATTGGGAAATTTGTGTATCTAACTGGTCCTTTTGATATCCCCTAGCCTGTAGTTTCTGGCTATAGTTTAAAGATCTTTCTTTAAAGGTGTCTGGTGATGATATAATACGCCGTAAGCGCAAAAACTGGCTTTTGGGAAGGTTTTTTACCAGATTAGTGGGATGATGGCTAGTCGCGTGTAGGAAACTGTTTTTATCAGTGGGTTTCTCAAAAACATCGAAACAAAACTGATTATTGCTAATCATTACAGTAGTGTCCAAGAAATTCACAGTAGGATTACCGATATTCATAGTAAATTTGACAGAAGTATGCATGGAATTTAAGGTAGAAAAAAATTGATTCAAACTATCTAAGTTATCATTCCATACTACGAAAATATCGTCGATGTAGCGATACCAGCATATGATTTTTTCACTCCACGGGGTCCTCAAAACATAGGACTGTTCGAACTTATGCATGAAGATATTCGCATAACTGGGGGCCATGTTGGACCCCATCGATGTTCCCCTTATCTGTTGGTACCATTGTTTATTGAAACTAAAATAGCTATTCAATAGAATGAATTGGAGGAGCTGTAAAACAAACGGAATCGGACATCTTACTGGTCTAATCTCCTCTAGAATGTCTTGTACTGCCTGGATACCCTCCGCATGAGGAATAACTGTATAGAGACTTACAACATCAATTGTTAGAATGATGGCTGACTGGGGTAAGTCCTTAATATTGGTGATTTTATTAATAAAGTCAGTCGTGTCTTTCAAATATGTAGGCAATTGTTGCACTACTGGTTGCAGAAACCTATCAATATACTGTGCTAAGGGTTGAAAGATAGATTCCATCCCTGAGACGATAGGTCTCCCTGGTGGTTTTTCAATTGACTTGTGCACCTTGGGTAAAAGATATAACATCGGACGTATGGGAAAGGTAATGGTTAATGCTTTTTTAGATTTATGATCAATCCAATCATTAGATTCAGCATTTGCCAATAAGACCTCCAATTGTTTAGACAGATCTATAGTAGGGTCTTTCTCTAAGTACTTATAGGTCAACGTATCTGATAACTGTTGAGCAGCCTCACTCAAGTAGTCTTCTCGTTTTAACAACACTATCCCTCCTCCTTTGTCAGCTGGTTTGATTATTGTTTTTCTTTCCTGAGATAGATCAATCAATGCTTGTTTTTCATGTTTGGATATATTCGATCTTTTCGGAGTAATAAATTTAGTTTTTTCAAACGAAGACCAGACATTCTTAAAAAAAGCTTTAAGTACAGGAGAATTGGTTTCCGGATGGAACAAACTCTTAGGTTTTACTTGTAGATATCTATGTTCCATAACTGTAAATTCCGGTTGTTGAGAGAAAAAAAGTTTCAAAGACATTTTTCTGAAGAATTTAAACAAAGCTATTTTGGTCTGAAACTTATTGCCCCCATATGTGGGGACGAAGGATAAACCTCTGTTTAACACCTTCTGTTGTGTGTTGGAAAGTACCATATCAGACAAATTAATAGCTAAATTTACTTGCGATTTCGAAGGTTCATCGCAGATGGAATCAATAGTTCCTTTGTGATGTTTTTGGCCGCCCCTCCTTGTTGGAGTGCGGAGGGGCCTGGCACTAAAAAAGAAACCATTGATTGATTAGATCCTTTGGGTATCGCACCACTCTTTTGTGAACCAGTCATACCACTTCTCTGAGAACCTGATTTAAGGGCTACTTGTTGAATTTGGCGTACTTCATCTGGCGTTGTTTGAGAAGAGCGTTGTTGAAGTAGAGATTGTAACTCCTGGTCAGTAAATGAATCAATATCTAACCTCTCTGTATTCAACCGACTTTCAACAGACATTGGTGCAGAATCCTTCTGTGCAGTGGGAACAGTAGGAGTGTCAGTCTCACTTTCGGAGGTTGAGACACTTGATGATGACTGTGATCCTGTCTGGGTTGGAGGTTTTTTTGTGGGATTGCTTTTATTAGGAATATTATATCTCTCTGGCCAGGTATATACCTCATCATTCAAGTAGTCGTATGCGTCCCGTCGAAATTTTCGCAACTTGGTTTTCTGTAGGTCGGCAGTATATTCTACAATAGATTTATTAATATTCTCAACTACCTCATCCCAATGTTTAGCTTCCAAATCATGTGCTAGTTGATCCGACATCAGCTTTACTTCTTCTTCAACTTCCTTTATATAGGCTGTTAGTTCTTGTATTGTCAGAATAATAAGATCTAAAGAGCATTTATTTAGTACTGCCCTCCATTTTCCTAGAAAACCTTTCCTGTGTCTACATAATGTTGGAAGCTGTAGGAATCTAAGGCCTCGTGGAATGCGACGAATTTTATGATATTCTGTAAGGGTAATCGCGTGTAGATTGAGATTAGCTGCCTTTCTTGATAGAAACTCCAACTGTCTCACTGATGCTTGTCTAGATGGTGCCTTTAGAAAATCACCTTTCTGAGAAAATGCTGCTAAAGTTGCTTCTGCCTCTTCTTCTGAAAATGTTAGTGTTGATGCACCTTTATCTGAAAGTTCAGATATATCTTGAAAAGACATTTTCTGTATTGATTTTTTAAAATTAAAGACTGGTGCTGGGTACGTGAAGTTGACCACAACAAACACGATAAGGAGAATCCTGGTTGTACCCGCACTCATAAGCATGTTAATTGCATAGTCTGTAACACTATTATGTAAATTTGAAAATAATCGGTGCTGGGGAAAACCCCGCGTGGTCAGCGGGGAAAATCTATACAGGAAAGTGAAAGTCAGACTACTTTAGTCTGTTCCCCTGCACTCGTATTGAGACAAAGCTCGAAATGTATTCTTTTGTAAATAGACAATCAAAATAACGAATAAAGTTATATGTATAATTGTATAATCTTTTTTATTCAAAAAATGCGCAAAAATTGATTTTTTCTCTCTCACACATTAACATACTTATTTGATCTTCCCTCACACCTATTGAACAAACTACAGGGAACAAAACTTACTAACAAGTATATTCCTAACTAACTCACTAGCGCACGGAAATATAAGATTAAATATTATTTCCAAAAATCTCTGACGCGTTTCGGGGTCTTCAATACCCCATCTTCTGAGAGCAAGCGCTGAAATTCTCATGCATATCTA
Source organism: Desmognathus abditus (assembly GCA_030264455.1). Taxonomy (NCBI): domain Eukaryota; kingdom Metazoa; phylum Chordata; class Amphibia; order Caudata; family Plethodontidae; genus Desmognathus; species Desmognathus abditus. Next base: position 8,888 of record JASCRC010022217.1, read on the forward strand.
AATTTGATCAGAAATAAGAAACATCAGTAACATTTACAAAGGTGAGAAAAATACAGGACTAAATTAGAGAAATCTATCCAGTCGGTAGAATCTCATATAAAATTCTCCAGGCTATAACATCAGTGATAGCTGTCACAATATTTCTTCATATGACACATATTTTTATTTTAATCGATTTATCAATGGTACCTAAAAAAGGGTACATATAGTAGATGGCGAAACCTATTACATCACTCAACAATACATACAATAGAAACAGGTGTCAAAACGGTTCATAATAAAATGAACCGTAAATATACATCACTGGTCAGGCCGGGCAGGTATCAAGCAAAGAGGCAAAGTTGCATCTCTGCGTCGACGCTGGGTCCGACCTGAACCAGTGGTGATAGCTGTAAAACAGGTGATAAACCTATATTTCAAAACGTAATATCCACAGTAGAAATCATCCCAGTCTTGATATTTATTCTGGTGTCATCCAATAATTATATCAACTGTAAAGCACACATTGATCAGGCCGGGCAGTCATCAATCGGGAAAACACGAGTGTGTCTCCATATCGATGCTGTGTCCGACCTAGATCAAAGTGTAAACATCCAATTATCCAAAAGTCATGATAATTCATCATCAATCAGTAATTCGTATACCATGTACCAACGACAAAGCGAAGGTGATTGGAAATGTTCAGCTCAAAATACTCACCCCTGTGTGGGTTTTACATTGACTCACACCATACGTCCTCCACATCAAATACTCAAAGCAGCATCCATTCGTACTAAAAGCATCAAATGGAGATATGGAAAATTAATTTCCAATCAATTCCTCTCTAACACAATTATTTAATAACGTCAATTAAAAAAAATAAAAAATAAAAAGAAAAGAAAAAAAGAAAAAAGAGAAAAAAAGGAGACAAAAAAGAAAAAACGAAAAAAGTAACATGTAGAGGTCTAATGAATAAAAAGTTGTCAACTAAAAAGAGAGCCTACAAGTTATTCAAAATAAGAATGAAGGAATCTCATGTAGTACTTACCAAAGTGCTAAATTCTTCAAGAAACTGGGGTATCCTAAAAGGTTCTTTAAGAAATGAAAAAGATGGTACAATATCCACTCTAGTCACCAGCGAATCAGTTGGTACCACCTAGGGTAAAGAGATAAACCATATCTTTCAATACCTACTTGCGAACTCACCTAAATCACAATGTCAATCATTCTCAACAGAGTGCCCTCACGGCCTCATGTGTAGAGAATGTATCCATGAACAGGGGTCCCAGTGCCACACCACCATGGCACTGACACCCCAAGATTGTAAGGATTTTTTGGTAGAAAAATACAACCAAAGTCTAATGACATCTCCTTATAACAAGAAAAAGATCCAAAAACTATTTTCCAAGTTATACCTAAATCATATAAACCACCAGCCTCAAACAATCACATATAATAATTTGGCTGAAGTAAATAAACCAACTATGGCGCCACCACAATAAGGTATCCCAACATGATATAATAAAATATTAAATAAATATACGCTCCCACATGCGCAAAGAATTGCACAACCGGAAGCCCCTTCAGACATACAGTAGGCTAAATGCGTAAAGAAAAAAACGTGTTTACAGTTCCCAGCAACTTACCGAAAAAGGTAAGAGAACATGCTCCCCAGGTATGCTAACAGGACCTCATCCAAAAACCGTCTGTCCCAAAATGTGAAGCCTTATGGAATGGACGAACAAAAGATACTAAGGCTGCATCCACCTTATGAAAAAAAGTAAACAAAACAAAGGTGAAGCATAAAACCGCATTCATTCGACTGATCGAAAAAAGATCAAAAGTGATAAATGAAGTCAAAAATAGAGGAAAGACCCAAATGTCCTCAACTCTATTACTTCACATAACTAGATTAACTTACTTGCTGAAAAAACACGAACACTGGTCCTGTATGGCGTCCCGATATGCTCTCTCGTGGTCCCAAACAGGGAAAACGCCCAACTTAATATACTCTCATAAATCACTGGCAATACACTACACGTGTGGAGTCGAAGCTACGTGTACAACGGTCGTCAGACCATAAAGGATGGGGAATCTGGGAATTGTAGTTTATGCTGTGAAATGAGCGTGTGTACGAATCAGCCCGCCGGCCAATAATGGTACATACAAACCACAACAATTGCAATACGAAAAGTATGTAACGTCACTATATTTATAATTAAAAGAGCTCAATCTCCTAAAGAGTGTCGACCTATACAATAGTGCAAGGCCGGCACAACTATTTATGATGTCACTGAATATAGCACAGAATCATGGGAAATGTAGTCCTTTATCAGTCCGGGAGTTGTAATTTATCTGTAAAAAGTGCGTGTGTACAAGTTGGCCCGCCGGCCAACGATCGTATATACGAACCACAACAATTGCGATCCCAAAAGCATGTATCGTCACTATATTTATACCTAAAAGGAACTCAATCTGTTGAAAGGTGTTGTCATGCACACCGGTGCACAGCCGGCACCACTACAAATGATGTCACTGGACATAGCATGGCATCATGGGGGATGTAGTCCTTAATGAGTCCTATATAGAACGCCAAGCGTATAAATGCAACGATGGTTGCAAAACAATTTGTCATCACTGTACATATAATGTTACAATCGAATAATGTCTGAGACCCAAAGGGGGATAACCATCCATAGCAACGGTTAAATCAATTCGATTATTCACAATGTCCCCTGACACGGAATAGTCTCATTGCGGGTGTAATCCCTCATGGACCCCAAGTAATGCACTGGGTGAAATGACGCAACGCTGTATATATACTAATGTACTCGAATGCAGACTAAAACCCCAAGGCGTATCATACTAGATAATGGAAAACCAATTTGACGAGTCACGACAATACTAGACCAAATAGTTAATGGTGGTGGATGTAATCCCTCATGTGATTACCATGATCCATAAGGACAAGACCAGGAAATGAGAATCGAAATTCATAAACATATAGAATAAAAAAAAGAGGAAATCGAACAAAACAACCAGCTCATGAAAAATAACAATAAAAGGATAAAGACTAATGAGAGATAATACAAAGAATCACAATTAATCCGTAAAGGAGACAAAATTACAATCGTAAAAAATAAAAAACGAAAAAACACTAACGGAGAGGTATAACAACGTAGGGCACCCACTACAGTTCATTGCATACCAAAGACGCCCAGTCAATAAAAACAATCACACCAGGGTGTCAGAATAAAGAGCTCAACACTTACCAAGGGAACTATACATTTGCCAGGTGTGTCATGGGCCCGGAGTGGTAAAAATATGTCAACCAATTGTTCATTATACATACTCCAGACACCCATTAACCATGTGATGGTCAATGGGTGTTAAGAGACACCCATTAACCATTAATTGCAAATTTATACAGTTAGATGATTATATCACATATATGAGACAAATAACAAATTCATAAAAATACTGAAAACATTAATTGCTCGTTCATCCCCTTAGGTGACAAACTATCCAATGTGTCAATCCATTGCCCCTCCTTCTGTAGTAACCGTCTTTCACGGTCACCTCCCCTGATTGTCTTTGGTACTGAATCTACCACCTGAAATTTCAATTGATTAACATTGTGTTTACATTGGTTAAAATGTCGTGCTACTGGAGACTTAATATTGTTAGTCCTAATTGCACTCTTATGCTCGTTTAACCTCTCCCTAAGGGGCCGGATCGTTTCGCCCACGTATAATATGCCACATGGGCATTTAAGCACATATATGACATAAGTTGAAATGCAGGTATAGTACCCATTAATGGTGTATTTGTGACCTGAATGAGGGTGTGTCACCGTCGGTCCTCGAATAATCGCGTTACAATTCCCACAATTCAAACATGGGAAGGTACCCTTCTTTTGTTTTCGTAACACGGATTGCGTGGTGTGTCCTAGATCCAAATCTGTCTTGACTAAATAGTCTCTAATGTTCTTTGCCCGTTGGTAGGCGAACATCGGGGGTACTGGAAAAAGTTTTTCCAGGTTTGGATCGAGATGAAGTAATGACCAGCTTCTCCTCACAATTTTCTCAATTTTGAACGAGTTTGTGCTATATTGATGCACAAACACCATTCTATCATCTTTCTTCTTGGTCTTTTTGCTGAGTAAATCCTCTCTTGGGGTTTGTAAGCATTGGGAAATTTGTGTATCTAACTGGTCCTTTTGATATCCCCTAGCCTGTAGTTTCTGGCTATAGTTTAAAGATCTTTCTTTAAAGGTGTCTGGTGATGATATAATACGCCGTAAGCGCAAAAACTGGCTTTTGGGAAGGTTTTTTACCAGATTAGTGGGATGATGGCTAGTCGCGTGTAGGAAACTGTTTTTATCAGTGGGTTTCTCAAAAACATCGAAACAAAACTGATTATTGCTAATCATTACAGTAGTGTCCAAGAAATTCACAGTAGGATTACCGATATTCATAGTAAATTTGACAGAAGTATGCATGGAATTTAAGGTAGAAAAAAATTGATTCAAACTATCTAAGTTATCATTCCATACTACGAAAATATCGTCGATGTAGCGATACCAGCATATGATTTTTTCACTCCACGGGGTCCTCAAAACATAGGACTGTTCGAACTTATGCATGAAGATATTCGCATAACTGGGGGCCATGTTGGACCCCATCGATGTTCCCCTTATCTGTTGGTACCATTGTTTATTGAAACTAAAATAGCTATTCAATAGAATGAATTGGAGGAGCTGTAAAACAAACGGAATCGGACATCTTACTGGTCTAATCTCCTCTAGAATGTCTTGTACTGCCTGGATACCCTCCGCATGAGGAATAACTGTATAGAGACTTACAACATCAATTGTTAGAATGATGGCTGACTGGGGTAAGTCCTTAATATTGGTGATTTTATTAATAAAGTCAGTCGTGTCTTTCAAATATGTAGGCAATTGTTGCACTACTGGTTGCAGAAACCTATCAATATACTGCGCTAAGGGCTGAAAAATAGATTCCATCCCTGAGACAATAGGTCTCCCTGGTGGTTTTTCGATTGACTTATGCACCTTGGGTAGAAGGTATAACATCGGACGTATGGGAAAAGTAATGGTTAATGCTTTTTTCGACTTGTGATCAATCCAATCATTTGATTCAGCATTTGCCAACATAATCTCCAATTGTTTAGACAGATCTATAGTGGGATCTTTCTCTAAGTGCTTATAGGTCAACGTATCTGATAACTGTTGGGTAGCCTCACTCAAGTAATCTTCTCGTTTTAACAGCACTATCCCTCCTCCTTTGTCAGCTGGTTTAATTACTGTTGTTCTTTCTTGAGAGAGGTCAATTAATGCTTGTTTTTCATGTCTCGATATGTTCGATCTTTTCGGAGTAATAAATTTAGTTTTTTCAAACAAAGACCAAACATTCTTAAAAAAAGCTTTGAGTACAGGAGAATTGGTTTCCGGATGGAACAAACTCTTAGGTTTTACTTGTAAATATCTGTGTTCCATAGCTGTAAATTCGGGTTGTTGAGAGAAAAAAAGTTTCAAAGACATTTTTCTGAAGAATTTGAATAAAGCTATTTTGGTCTGAAATTTATTACCCCCATATGTAGGGACAAAGGATAAACCTCTATTTAACACCTTCTGTTGTATATTCGAAAGTACCATATCAGACAAATTAATAGCTAAATTTACTTTCGATTTCGAAGATTCATCGTAGATGGAATCAGTAGTTCCTTTGTGATGTTTTTGGCCGCCCCTCCTTGTTGGAGTGCGGAGGGGCCTGGCACTAAAAAAGAGACCATTGATTGGTTCGAGCCTTTAGAGATTGCACCACTCTTTTGTGAACTACTCATCCCACTTTTCTGGGAGCCAGATCTAAGAGCTACCTGTTGAATTTGACGCACTTCATCCGGCGCCACTTGAGAAGAGCGCTGTTGAAGTAAAGATTGTAGCTCCTGGTCAGTAAATGAATCAATATCTACCCTCTCCATATTTGATCGACTTTCAGAGGGCATTAGTCCAGCATCCTTTTGCACATTAGAAATGATAGGAGTGTCAGTCTCACTTTCGGAGGTTGAAACACTTGATGATGACTGTGAACCAGTCTGGTTCGTAGGTTTTTTTGTAGGATTGCTTTTATTTGGGATATTATATCTGTCTGGCCAGGTGTATACCTCATCATTTAGGTAGTCGTATGCATCACGACGAAATTTTCGCAACTTGGTTTTCTGTAAATCCGCAGTATATTCTACAATAGATTTGTTAATATTCTCAACTACTTCATCCCAGTGTTTAGCTTCCAGATCCTGTGCAAGTTGGTCCGACATTAGTTTTACTTCTGCCTCAACTTCCTTTATATAAGCTGCCAGTTCTTGAATTGTCAAAATAATGAGATCTAAAGAACATTTATTTAATACTGCCCTCCATTTCCCTAAAAAGCCTTTCCTATGCCTACATAGTGTTGGTAGCTGTAGAAATCTGAGCCCACGTGGTATACGACGGATTTTATGATATTCTGTGAGAGTAATTGCATGTAAATTAAGATTAGCTGCCTTTCTTGATAAGAACTCCAACTGTCTCACTGATGCTTGTCTCGAAGGTGCCTTTAAAAATTCACCTTTCTGTGAAAATGCTGCTAAGGTTGCTTCTGCCTCTTCTTCTGAAAATGTTAATGTTGATGCACCTTTATCTGAAAGTTCAGATATTTCTTGAAAAGACATTTTTTGTATTGATTTATTAAGATAAAAAACTGGTG
>JASCRC010033272.1:0-15319 GCA_030264455.1 Desmognathus abditus
GGGACATTCCAGGACTCTATGGACAACATAGGGGCCCACCCACGGTCCTCCCCACCTTACCATGCTGGCCAGGGGTCACACAGGACCCCTGCAGCTACTAGGGGCACCCAAGGGAACACCCTAAACCCTATGCTACACACTCATACTGCCCAGCCTAGGGGTCCTGTTGGCCCCTAGCTGGCAAAAAAAAAGAAACACACACACACAGATTTACTGTCTTCACAGCCCCCAATGGGGCACCCCATATCAGTCACCAACTTCTCGGTCGGACCCTTGATGAGAAGTGGGGCACCCATGAGTTCTTAGGGGCAGCCCTTGGTCCAGCTCTGATGCTTCACTCAACTCCTCTCCAGAGGAGCTGAGCCCCAGGGGGTTCAGTGTGTTACACCTGGATGCGGAGAGCAGCCTGCCCCAGGCTGCTTCCACGGTGGCCCTCCGCTCAGCCGAGTGAGGGTTGGGGGGCTCCACCTCTTCGGAGGCTGGTCGCTCCCCCGTCACCTCTGGAGTCCCATCACCTCCATGAAGAAGGTGATGGGACTCCAGATGATGTTGTATTTGTTTGGTGATGAAGTGTTCAGTTAGCTGGGCGAGGAGCCTGAGTTTCGTCACTGGCCTGTAATTGTTGAAGTCTGCAGGGTGTAGGCCAGACTTTTTTAATAGGGTGTGACCACCCCGATTTTCCAGGCAGCAGGAACTACTCCTGTCGCTAGGCTCAGGTTCACCATCCTGGTGATGTCTTGTAGCAGTTCTGGCAGAATGACTTTGATGATGGAGGTGGGAAAGGTGTCCAGTGGGGAGGAGGATGGGCCCAATTGCAATATCACCTTCTGAACTTTTTCAAATGTCATAGGCTGGAAGGTCGGAATGTGTGGTGGACTGGGTGGTGGAGGGAGATTGAGTGTCTAACTGTGAGAGTTGGATGATGAACTACTCTGGTCCGGACCCACCTGGTTGGAGGTGGCCATTTCCACCTTGGATGCTGGTGAGGTGGTGGGCAAACTAGGCGGCCGTTGACTTTGTATGATGTTCTGGCAAATTAGATACATTTTTGAGTGGAAATGGTTGGCGAATCCATCACAGAAGATTTGTTGTTCTGCAGGGGGCTGTCCTGGGGAGCTGCTTTCTGGGACGGCTGTTTGGCTAGTTTGAAAAGCCCATGGGTGGCGTTGGGAGCCTGTGAAATCTGTTGCTGAATGAACTATTCTTTTTGCCTGTTTGAGTGTCATTTTATATATGCGTTGGTGTTGTTGATACATGGCAAGATCTTTAGCTCTATGGTGCCTTCTCCATCTCCTCTCCTATGCGTGGCTGGCAGCCTTCAGATGTTGATGTTGCAGCAGAAACCACTGGTTTCTAAGCTGGTCAATGGGTTTCCTCCGAATCCATTTCAGAGGGCAGAGGAAGTCTCTCACCAGGGTCAGTTTAATATGAGTTATGGCATCCATTTCCTCCAAGGGAAGGTCTGTTCTTGAGCAGTGGACCCACTGTGATCTGAATGAGGAGAGAGAAATCCTCTTTACATTTCCCCTGGCAATTTTTCTTGGTTCAGGCATGGGGCTGAAGGACTTGATTTGAGCTGACCACTCATTAAGATTGCCCTGGACTAGCATGTGATCGGCCCAGGACAATGCATTTGTCTTCACCTGGTTTAAGTTTGAGTTCTGATTAAGCAAGAGGTCTAATTGGTTCCTGAGTCTGTGTGTGAGACCAGTTTAGTGAGTAGTAAACTCCAGGTTCCCTAGGAGCTCTTGCAGGAACCGTGCATGTTGATCATTGCTGTCATTAAAATGAACGTTGAAATCTCCACATAAGATGATTTTGTTGTGGGCTGAGATGAGGTCTTCACGGACCAGTTGCAATTCTTCTAGGAAACAGTCTTCCCTACTTGGTGGGTGGTATAAGCATAAGAATAGAATGGATGGGTGATGTGGTGGACTTGCTTTAGCGAAAACATATTCAAGGAATATGGGCGCTGAGCTAATGAAGAGTTGTTGTAACTTTAGCGCCTGGTTAAATACTAAAGCCACTCGTCCTCCTAACCTGGTTGCCCTGGGGGAGGGAAAAATGGAGTACCCTGGGGGAGAAGGTCATGGTAGATACTCTGGGATGAAGTGTTGAACCAAGTTTCTATTATGTCCAAAAGAGCTAGTTTGTTGTGTTTGAGAAGGTTGCAAATCTCGATAGCGTGTTTGGTGGCAGACCAGGCATTTAATAAAGCGATACAAGCTCTTGGGGCAACTTCCCGGTTGAAAAAGAGAAACAAATCATGATTTGTGCATGTGGTCTCCAGAGTGGAGTTGGCTGCTGGAGGGGACACCCCTCAGTGATCTTGGCTGTCTCATTGGCTTCTAGGAAGAGGGTGGAAGCAGCTAAAGCCAAATCATGTGGGGTGAGGGACTGGGGAATGTAGTATCATCTCCTGGGATGATGTGGGTTGACGAGACTCTCAACAATTAGAGGGGGTCTGGAAAAATAAAGGTAGGAAGGATGTAAAGTGTCTTGCTCAAATTTGATGCCCAGCCATAGTTTGAGGCAGTGCCAGTTGTTATTTGGAAGAGGTTTAGGTGACGTCATGATTCGATTGGTCAGTGACTCAACAGGGAGGGTGGCAAATGAGAGGGAATGATCCCCTGTTATAGGGAGACCTGGATGGAGAGGCTCTTTTGCCAACAAGTCTGCAGCTGAAGACAGGGCTATATTATCAGGCAGAATCATGGTAACTCCTACCTGAGAGTCGCCGGTAGCTGAGGGGAGGTCCCGAGGTACTACGCATCCTCTGCACATTTGTACTGAGCGAGGGGATGCATACTATGCATCCTTTGGTTTTAAGGGGTTAAAGGGACTCATTGTAGTAAGCACAGTAAGGACAGATGGGTGATGTTGAGAGCCTTCAAAAAGTTCCTCTAATTCTGTTTGATAACTTGGAATAAAATTACTTTGTGAAATTTAAGGATTCTAATATATTATAGACTCAGATCCCGCTTGGTTGATGAAAATTCCATTAACTTTATTGTCCTATAGAGTGAAATTGTGAGCAAAGATTAAGGGCCTGATTACGACTTTTAGCGTTAAGTATTTTTTGCGGTACTTAACGCAAAAGGTACAATTACCGCACGGTAATGTACCTTTACCATGTGGTAATGTACCTTTACCGCACGGTAAAGGTACATTACCGTGCAATAATGTACCTTTTGCGTTAAGTACCGCAAAAAGTACTTAACGCTAAAAGTCGTAATCAGGCCCTAAATATTATGTTTTCAAAATCACAAAATCACAAAAATGCAAATATTTGTATTTGCCGTGTGCAGGTTGAAGCAGGGCCCGATTGACACACTGTATGCACACGTGCACATACTGTATGTAACATAGGCTCAGACTCAAGGCATAACCACAGAAGCAGTTAGCAGACAGCGATTGCTGTTATTTAAGGATCCCCCTCCCTGAAGAAAAGACACCAATATTATTGCATGTGTACATAATTTATTTTCACTCAGCGGATATGGTTCTGCACACAGATAACATACAGTATACATTTACATTGTTTTCTTCTTATTTACAACCCGGTAACCACCACTTCTCGCTAAACAACCTTTAGGAGCACCTTGTTTATTTGGTGCACATTTGTGGGATCAATATGATCTCCCAATAGTCCTTGCTAGACTCTACCAGGCTCTCCTGGTTCCTGGGCTAGAGGATGCCCCTCAGCCATTGCTTCATTCGGGCCCACACCATCTCAATGGGGTTGAAGTCCAGTGACTCAGGTAGAGTTCGAACCCATCTGATCCACCGGTTGTCCATGTGTTTGGAACTTGCCATGTGGTTTGGGTTATTATCCATACTTATAAATAGTAATTTTATGTGTGTGCCCATGGCATGCTGCCTGAAGTCATGGCCAGAGAGCCTTGTCCATGGTGGTTGTGCAGAAAACTTCACTGTCCATTATTCTAATGAAGATGATGAATGGGCCAGATCCATCTGAGGCTATACCTCCCCACACTTGCACTTTCACTGGATGCTTGGATTCTGCATGATTCTTCCAGCCAAGAGGTAGCAGCACCGGCTTTAGAGCTCCAGTGATAACGAGGTCTCATTTGTGAACATGGAGTTGTGCAGTTGGTGTCTGGTCCCCAGCCATGCCTTCATGTGCACAACCCACTTCTCTTTATTGACTTCCCATACCATCAGTGTTGTCTGTGGGGCAGAGGGAAGACTGGTTAGTGGGGTGTCTCGTTATAGTAATGTACAAATGTAGCACACAGTTTATTTATTTATTTATTTATCAATTTGTAATGCACCAAAGGCCCGAAGACATGATGGCGCTCATACAACAATGACAAACGAATGCACAGAAAGTGAATGCTCCTGCAGAAAGGGAATGAGAAGGGAAAGAAACACGGATTTAGTTGAACAGGTGAGTCTTTAGCGCTTTCTTGAAGGATGAGAGTTCAGCCAGTGCTCGAATATTGGAAGGCAGAGAGTTCCAAAGGGCAGAGGCCATGGCATCAAATTACATGCTACCTGCATTAACCAATTTTATCCGGGGAGACACAAGAAGCTGAGAGCTATTAGATCTCAAAGATCTAACAGAGGTTTTAAGAAGTATGCACTTTTTTAGGTAAGCTGGTGTGGACCCATAAATGCATTTGTGAGTAATGGTCAGGAGTCTGAAGGCAAGCCACTCCCTGACTGGAAGCCAATGGAGGGAGCGTCGAGCCTCAGATACATGCTCCCTGCGTTTCAGGTGACAGACGACCCTCACCGCACTGTTCTGGAGGGTCTGAAGTCTAGTCAAATTGGCTTTGCGGGAGCCATGTAGAAGGCTGCCGCAATAGTCAATCTTGGCACCCACTAGAGCCCTGGCCAGAACAGCACAGTTGTCTTGAGATAAGAAGGGTCTAACCTGGCACAGTAGCTTGATATAGTAAGACTACGCTGACACAATAGCACTGGTCTGTGCAACCATAGAAAGAGAGGAGTCCAACACCACCCCCAGGGTCTTGACCTTGTACAGCACGGGGAGACAGCAACCAGCAATGGTGAAGGAAGAATAGTCCGGTGCAAGTTTTTCAATGCGCTGGCGGGTGCCCACTATGAGCAGCTCAGTTTTTGCGTTGTTCAGAGCAAGGCCATTATGGGCCATCCAACCCTGTACAACATCATACACCTTGTTGATATATGGAGAATCAGCAGCATGATCGCCAGTCACAGGTAGTACAAACTGCGTATCATCTGCGTAGTTGGTGTACGGAATACTCATGGTGTCAAGAATATCAAACAGGGGTCTAGTAAAGATGTTATACGGGGTGGGGGATAAGCAGGAACCCTGGGGCACCCCACAGAGCAAGGGAGCAGATTCGGCTGCAGCAGCATCATAAAAGACTCTAGCCTAGTGCTCCAAAAGAAACGATCGGACCCATTGCGCCGCATCACGTGAAAAATTGACAGAGGTGGTAAGTCTGTTGATGAGAATGTCAAAGTCAACCAGATCAAATGCTGCCGACAGGTCAAGTAACATGAGCAGAGATACTGAACCTCTGTCCATGTTCATCAGCAAAGTGGCTCTCAGATCGGTAAGTGCAGTTTCTGTCCCATGATGTTTGCAGAAGCCGGACTGTCCAGAACCAAAGAGATTGTGAGTCTCTAGGTATTCCTGAATCTGCAAGTAAGCAATTCTGTCGATGATTTTCAGAAGGAATGGAACGTTTGCGATGGGGCAGTAGTTAGTAGCAAGCATGGGATCAAGTGATGGTTTGTTCAACAGAGGAATGATCCATGCCTCTTTGATAGATTTAGGGACCGCCGCAGATTCAAAGGATACATTAATAAATTTAGTGATGGCCGGAATAAGTGACTGAGAACATTCTTTCACAATCATGGCCAGGCAAGGGTCGCTAGGGCAGGAAGTTGGCTTAAGGGATTCGACAATTTTAGCAATCTCAGCTTCTGTGACCCTGGAGAATGAAAAACAGGGGATAGATCTCGAAGTTGTAAGGGGTTCGATGGTAGACAGAGGAAGAGTGGATGCTTTCCTTAAATTGATGTCACTCCTGAGTTTTTCTACTTTGGATAAGAGGGCGGTTTGAATGGATTCACACCACTTAGTGTCCTTAACTATTGTTATAGGGGGTTTGATGTCTGGGGTTTCTAATTCTCAGAAGATTTTAAATAATTATTTGGTGTCAGATTTAGAATTAAAGATTTTGGTGTTGAAATAATCTTTTTTACAATGAATAATCTCCTGTTTATATTTATTGGCAATTTGTAGGTAATGATGTTTATTGTCAGTGGAGGGGTTTTGTGCCGGAATTTAAAAGCTTTACTCTTCTCTTTACGGAGGCTGTGAGAGTTCAGGGGTAAACCAAGCATTGCCCTTAACATCTTTACGGGTGTTACCTAAGTGGAGAGGAGCAATCTGGTCTACAGCAGCAGCAATGGTAGATTTATATAGGGCAGAAATATCATTTGTGGAATTACAGTGCTGCAGGTCAGACGACAGGGTATCCAGTTTAGGGGTCAGAGAGTCTTTATTAAGTTTCTTAAGATTTCGTTTGACCACAGAGCAAAAGACAGGTCGTCGACAGACTGGATTTTCTGGTAGAGTCATAGCAAAGGCCACAAAAAAGTGGTCGGACCAGGGGCATGGCGACAAAGTTTGTTTAGATATGGGGATTCCAAGACTGCATATCCAATCTAAAATGTGGCCTTCCCTGTGTGTGGGCTCGGAGATGTTTTGTACAAAGCCAAGATCGGATAAAGCAGAGTCAAGGGAGAGGGCTAATTTGTCGCTCTCGTCATATAGCCAATAATTTATATCCCCCAGGAGAATAAATCTGGAAGTTTTCTTTATGAGCCAAGTCAGTAATTGAAGCTCAAATAGAGGAAGTTTATGTGGAGGTCTGTACAATAAAATGAAATTCCAGGTAGTCTGAGAATTAATGAGAAGTTTACAAAAAAGGAGTTCTGAACCTTCAGGAGATTCTACTGAGATATCACGAATCTGTAGATCCCTGTGGAATATAATTGCTACCCCACCACCTCTGCCATCCTCCCTGTTCTTGGTAAGAATACTATAATTCTCAGGGACAGCAAGCGACAGGAGGGGGCCAGAGGTGGTGGAGAGCCAGGTTTCAGTCAGAAACATAATGGCCAGCTTTTGTTCCAGAATGTAGTCTGCCACTTCAGTGACATGTTTCTGCAGTGACCATATATTAAGCAGTTCACACTTTAACTCGGCTGCTGCATCATCCAATGATAAATCAGATGGAGATAGAGTTAGTGAATTAGAAGAAGGTACAATTAAGGCATTGTCCAGGTGGGCAACAGTTCTATCTATAACTACACTTGTATTGATGGCTGGTTTGGCTGATATGCAGTCTGCCAGGGTAGTGATATCAGTAACCGCGATATCGGTGTCAAATAGATTGATAATAGGAGAGTTATTGCTATCAATGTTGGCATTGGATGGCAAACCAATGTTGACATTGGGGGACAGAAAAGAAGTGTTGACGGCCATAATGTCAACATTAAACAAGGAAGTAACAGTAGGGTTATTGCTGTAAATATTGGCATTGGGTGGTGTTGATAGATCAGCCGGTCTGATAGCACAACGAGTTGAACGCTCGTTCAGAGATCTGTGCGCAGCCTGCTAGCGCAGGTTCGAATCCCGGCCCAGCGCTCTGAGACCTATGGGTGTGTAGCGCTATATAAGAAATCAAATTAAATTAAATTAAATTAAATCAGTGTTGGTAAGATGATCTCTTGGTTGTTGCCTGAAGGCAAAGGCTCTCTGAGATGGGTAGTAAGGAGACGCATAGTAACAATGTGAGGAGGAGAAGACTAACGAAGCAGCAATGGGAGATAGTTTATCATCTGGACAGCCTGTATTAAGAATACTTACTGGCCCAATACCGGGCAAAGGATCAAAACATGAATCGCCAGGAGGCCCGGCAAGGCTATTCCAGAAATTCAAAGCCTCATCCCAACTTGGGGTAAACAGAGAGCAGCTACCCTGATGAAACATGACTCGTGGCTTGTCCATGCGCGGACAGGTGCAGACAGGCCCCGCAAACAGGGCCCCGACGCGCCGGCGCTGATGCGCCCATGACAGGGAACATATGGCAGAGGGACGCTGGGAAGTGTAGTTCCAGCCCACTACACAGAAACCAAAGGCGGAGGGGGTGAGGAGCACCGGCCTCGCTTACAGCCCCGATGAGTACACAGGTTAAAACAGTCAGGTGGTGCAAATTAACAACAAATGAACAAAGGTATTTACACAAAATATTGGTCAGAGTTAAAACAGTGATTGGCAGAGGTAACAGTTAGTTAGGCAATATTAACTGCACTTCCAAAAAGGGGCTGAGGAGCCCTTCGGTAGATGAATAAGTAGCTAGAGAATACAAAGTATCAAATTGAAGAATAGTTGAACATCACATATACAGTATGTTGTGAACTCTGCCGGCATCATGGTCATCCACTCTGAAGCGGATTGGTGAGGATGGGGGGTTGAAACTTGCAGAGACAATGTCTATACATACAATTATCTAAAAGGGTCAGTGGATGGGATGGAGTTGCCCAGGCCTGTAGCGGTGCAATTGGTTAACTTTAGGTCACACAGCAGTCCTCTGCACAATAGTTGGGACCGGGATGCTACAGTATTGCCAGACAGCAAGCCAACACCATTTCTGAATGAAAGTTCTATGGGTGCACTCTTTTGGTGCTAATATATGATCACTCCATGCTCAGCAGCGGTATGAAAAAGGAAATAAAGTGCACACATTTATTTATTTATTTATTTACTTAAAAATCTTTTTCTATAGCGATTGTTGGTGGGTGCCTTTAAACTGCTATACGTGACACACAAAAACACAGGGTGATTTTAAAAACAAAGAAAAAGAAAGAAAGAAAAAAATATCCAGAAGGACCATGAGAGATCTGGCCACTGGGTACTCCATGCCTTTAATTCAGGGCTTAATAGACAAAGTTCTTGAGGCATAAGTTCCTGCTTTGGCAATGTTCGCCCTTTTATTCTTTTCAGCCAGCCTTAAAAGTGCCAAATTATTTCTTAGAGGCAATCTGGGGGAGGAGAGCCCTTTCACTGTCTGATGCACTGTACACTTGTGATTCCCGTCATGGATTCCCTTAGGTGTAGGTTGTGGCCTCTGTGCAGGAAAAGGGTCCAAAATTGCTTGCTTCTTTCTCATCGAGTCTCCATTTCTTGGGTTCTTGTCCACTGGGAAGACCAAGGAGCTTGTCTGAAGAGTTCTGTTTTTGTCCTCCTTGAGACTGTTAGCTGCTGTGCTCAATAGATGTTGCTTTAAATCTTGTTTGAAGTGGTATACATCACTGCAGTAAACACTGCAGTTATGTACACCAAATATACTTTACCTCACATTGCCCCAGGCCTATTTCATTTGCTGCAGGGCCCGCCATGCTTTTTGCCTGCCCACCTTCATGTTATGGCAGTCACATAGGAGGTGTTGTACTGCCCGCAGAAGCCTTTCGTTGCTCTAAAGCAGTAGGCTGTGTATCGCATTCTGCAGATCTCTGCGAAAGCATAAGAACATTGACAGATGCTTTAGCAATGCAAAATATGCACACCATAACAGCAAATTTGAAGTATTAAACCAGTATAAATGCCCTCTTTTTACATTTCTTCACCGGGGGGGCGGTAGGGCCATTAGTGCATTGGTAATGTGAACACTACAAGCAAGTCACAGAGGCTCCCCCAAGTCCACCCTCCACTTTCCCCTTGCCTTGTGTATAAATACTGGAGTTCAAATACTGAAGTTCACAAAAATGCTTGCAAGGTGACGGTCCAAAAACATATGTAATGGGTTACAGCTCAGTCAGTATGAAATGAAATCAGGGCAGAGGCATACAAAGTGCGGGAGAAAGTAACAAACAATAAAGTGCACAAGATATTTAATAGCACAGCACATGGCACCCAACAGCAAAGGACTATGCATACTCTACTGCACTTACCCATTATTGGTTATGCTGACCTTTGGCTTTGGGTGCATCCTGCCCTTGATGTGGTAGCAGACACTGTTGATAGACATTTGGTTGCCCATCGATTCTGCCCACACTCGGACCTCCCCCAGCCATATCCCTTCCACCTCATGCATGTGCCTCATCTGCACATTGAATTCTTTAGGGGTGAAGCATATCATGTTGGTCACTTTTCTACCCACCCCCCAGGATTGAAAGACCACAAGGCCTGCAGACACACTGTCTGCTGGCACTACCCACACAGCCATTGAGAGCCTCCTACTGGTACAGAGCCCCAAGCTTCCTCCTGTCTCCAGTTTCATACAGCCCTGGTGTGAGAGGCGGGGAAGGCCACAATTCACGCTGACTCCAGTGCATGCCTTTTCATCATTAGCATCACTGTTGAGTTCAAGTTCCTCACCTCCGCCTCTGTATCGGTCCACTGACTGTAAATTTTGTGTGGTACGATATGCATGTATGCAAATAACTGCTGTTCTACTAGAGCAAAAGCCTGTGTGTAATTTTTGTTTTAATTGTAATTGTAATTTTGTTTGTATTCTGCCTTAAGGAAGCAGAACACTGCACTCTGAGTCTGCATGGACATCACTGTCCTACACTAAAGCCATTTAATTGCAGAACCAGCCATATCTTTCTGTGATCCAGAATATTCTTCACAGCAATAATTTATGCTTTCATTCTGAATTAAACAAGAAGAGATACAGATAGCTTTGGAGTTTAGCAACTGCTGCATAGATCTCTGCAAAATAGCAATGATTGATGTCATGGTAATCTTTTTAGACACACTCTTCTGTCATTTATTTTAATGCAATTAACCAATTGTATTTGCCTGGTTACAAAAGAGTCTCCTTATTTTAAAGACTGATAGTTTTAGGACTGTTTATATACATTGCAGGAAAATAGTGGATATAATATTTGGAGACCCCAAGGACCTCCAAATTTCACCCTAGAAAGACAAGCAAATTGCACTACACAAATAATCTAGTAAAAATAACGTCTTATTCACAGTTGTTTATTCATTCACAGTAAACTGAGCTGAATATTTGAGTGCTTCTCATAAATCACAGGTAGTTCTCACAGTATTGCATATTAAGCTGGAAAAGTCTCAGTCCTGTGCTAGGCTTTCACCGGCTTTGCCATGCACTCTATGGCCTGCAGATGACTCAAGGCAAAATTGTGGCTTTTCACACAGGCTAGTAAGAGAAAAAATGACTAGAATTCCATGCACACACTAAAAGCAAATCGGTGCGGAGCATGCTATGGAGCGCAATTGTGGTGCTACCAAAAAAATAAACTCGACCAACTGGCCACTGTAAGAAACAGTGCTAATTTGAGAACAAACAACTTAAATTGCATGCACACAAACAAGGCCCAAAAAATTCAAGCTTGTGCAATTGCGTTAGTACTGAGCTATGTCTGACCACCACCATATTTCTTTAAAGGGCCATTCCAGTGCAAATATCACTCCTAATTTTTTCTAGTGTATTGTATAGTACTCATTTAGCACTTTAAAATAAACTTTAAAATACATATTTTCTTAATACAAACATTTCTTTCATTTTGCTCATACTATATTTTTAAAATACACCTTTGGAAAATTGGCATACTGTTCTGCAGCAAGGCTGCTTTTATTCTGACTACAGATTGGCAGCTGCTCTGCTAGTGAGTTGCTTAGCAATATGCTAAGAAACCGATTAGCTTTCTGGCTTTCAGAAGATAAAACAAGATGACTGTTGTCTGTGAGGGCAAGCATCCGTCACAGCCCATGAATATATTTTTGGGGAAGGCTAGGGAGTCATAAAAGAGGGAAATTTGGGCCTGCTGGAACACCATCATGTCAGTTCTGTAATATTTGAAATTTGCATATTGTAGCATGCATTGATTGTAAGTGACCGCTATTTGCCGGTTCCATGTACTGCTGGTCTTTAAGAGAAAAAGTGAGTAGGAGTGCATACACAATGTACTAAAAATCAGTGAGCACCATGCTATGGATTGCAACACCACTGCCAACAAAAAATAAAATAGATCAAGTGGCCACTGTGAGTTGGAACTGCCTCAAAGTGGCTTGCATGACCCCATAACGCGTTGTGATTGTGCTAATTTAGCCTTCACTGCACTCTGCTGACTTTACATTTCAATTCCTCCAACCCAAAAAAGGCCCGTTGCCATGGACAACCACTGTGCTACAAGCAGAGGTCCTAGCATGAAGACCCTTGAATGCTGTGTACAGTGAGGCTGGCTCGCGGGAGGGTAGAGCAATGAATGTCTTGGCCCGGGCACAACAGGATTTTTTGGGGGTAGCGAAATGTGTACAGTACAAAGAAACTTGTACATTACTGTTCAACAGCGACTCGTGATACCGTATAGTGGGTACTTTCCGAGCAACGAAGTGAAGACATTCTGGAAAGCAGAGTTCAATTTTATGATGACCAATGCAGTAGGCAATGCCACTGCTACAAAATAATTAAATCGTCAACCAGTTGTCCTCAAAATCGCAAACCATCACCTGACTTTTTCTTGCACAGTAATTCGGGCGTAATCTCCCTTGTGCTAATATATTTATAGAATGCTTTCTTTCCAAGCAAACCTGTTTCCTGGTATGATTTTCTTGGTTGCTCCTTTTCATCTGATTATTGTTGGCAGAACTGGGTTGATAAATTAATTTTGCGCATGTCACAGGCAAACAAAACTATTCTTAAAATAGGTAACTTACAAACGGCGTAATGTGCATATTTGTTGCTTGAGGTATACTGGTATATCAGCTTGGCTTTTTATGCAGGTGAAATATGGAGGTACACATATTTGTCCAGATTTGGATCTATAGAATTTAATTTAATTTGATTTCTTATATAGCGCTACACACCCATAGATCTCAGAGCGCTGGGCCGGGATTCGAACCTGCGTTAGCAGGCTGCGTACAGATCTCAGAACGAGCGCGCAACTCGTTGTGCTATCAGACCGGCTTCTCCAAAAAGAAGTTTTGGTAAGCACTGGAACAGCTGATGAAATTGTGTAGCTTGAATCCAAAATTGTACTGTTAATTACAAGAATAAGCAGCATGCCAATTTTGTTTTTCTTAATAAAAGTTTTAGCAAGGACATCATGTAATTTTCGGTAAACGTTTTTAATCAAACATTAATTCAGACTGGGCAATAAATAATGTATAGTTGACATGTATAAAAAAACAGCTAACGGCCCAAGGCTATGTTCTTTATTTTTGGACAATGCTGAAGTTTCTTCTTCATTAATCAACTTTATTAAACAAACTATGCTTTCAGCAGATTCAGAAACAATGCTAGATAATGTTTTGAAGAAATCACCTGTTGATACAGTAAATCAGTGAAAGTCTAGAGTCATAAAATGGCCGACAGCCTATCAGCCATTTTATGACTCTAGTCGTTCTCTGATTTACTGTATTCTGATATCAACTTTTAAAAGACACCTAAGAATGGCTTTTACACTGGACACACTGTTTTTAGATTGTTGTTCAGGCAAACCAACTAACAGATTCTGTAAATACAGGGTTGATCTTGAATCTTCAAGCCATGTGCTTTTATTTTGTGACATATAAAATGGCAAGAAGGAAATGGTTAATTCTGCTTTTTAAGAAGAATGCTCTCTGACAAACTAGGCCTTTTCTGTTTTATCTTTGACACTTGGAAAATGAATTGGTGGTTTTTTGCTTTAGCAATTTTTTATCTTCAGTTTTCAGAATGAGAAACTTTAAATTTCCAAACGTATAAATTGTATACAATTGTGCTGTATTTAAGTATAGATGTTTTAACCCCTTCACTGCAAAGGGCTTCTGACCCCCCCAGTGCTGAGAATTATTTTGGCTGTTCAGTGGTCTGCCCAGTTAGAAGCCCGTAACTTTTGATTGGATTGACCAGTCACAGCCATTTTTGGCTCCTTTTCTTCTAACAGGATGAGAAATTTTGTAACACCACAAATTTTATTTATTTATTTTATTTATTTAAAAGCTTTTATAAAGCGACACAAGCCCGTGGGCATAAGACCGCTGTAATCACACATGGGTGGTGTCTGAAATTTACAAAAATGTGCAATAATTGTGCATATTTTCAGAAAAGGCAAAAACAACCTGCAAAACAAATCACTGCGGTTTTTGTTCTGTGCATGGGATCAACGTGTTCTGAAATCGCCATTTTCTCAACTTTCTAGAATACAGTTTCAAAAAATGTCGGTTGCACTTTCAATGAGATTTCAATGCTTTTGTAACAGGAGGGCCATGCCTTAAATATTGCATGCAATCCACCTGCTTTCAGATTTGGCTTAGGAAATTGGGACAAAAAAGTGTAATTCACATAACTTCTACATTCTTGAGCAGCTGAGATAATGGTGAAAAGAACAAGGGGTGGTTTGTGTAGATTGACAAAAAATGGTCCCACAGCAACTGATAGAAAATTAAACTTATTAATTATTCAAAAAAATAAAAATATATTTGATAACATTTGAGTGTCTAACTTCTAGAAGATTTGGTATCTCTATGAATGCAGTGCACCACTATGAAGCCCTGACCTATGCTATGATACTAACATCCATGTATGCTAGTTTTCAAAAAATTGGCGACACCCTGAGGCAGAAAGCAAAGTGCACAAACAGTAGTTAGTGGAATCTTAGAACCACCCTCACCCCATTGGCACGTGAAATGAGATGAGCAGTTTGTTCATCATTGTGACGAAAGAGGGTCAGCGGTAGCAACCGGCCATTTTCGCACTAACACCCCCATGAGTTCAGCGCCCTTAGCCTGCCGCGTGCAGGGACTTTCAGAGATAACTGGGGGTGTCAAATTACCAGGATCGCGCTGTGCAAACACCAGAAATGCCACAAAACAGAAAGAGATCGATGTGGGATCTTTCAAAATAAGACACATTTATTTATTCCAAAACAAATTGGCACATTAATCAGAGAGCAGGTTACTTTAAGCTCCCTCACCACGCGGTGAGTCGTTACAGTTTCAGGCAGGTAGATAGTGCTGCGTCTAGTTTCTAGTGGTTCAGGTCAACACAGCAATCTTTTAAGGCAGAATAGACACAGTTCTAATACAAGTCGGTACCACAGACAAGAGGCCACAGGGACTCACCACTCCAATGTCTCATAGAGGATGAGGCAAGCTGTACTCCAATGCTTTGCTGCTAGGCCAGGGTAAGCTAGCGCGGCTCACACGCAGAAAACCAGGCGCTCCCTCAGGCCCGTCTTCCTTCCGTATACCCTCCTGTAGTGCGCACCAACTTGTGCCACTCAGGAGTCAGTCAGAGAGAGAGAGAGTGAGGCCACCTCACCCTACTAAATACCC
>JASCRC010044326.1:0-15207 GCA_030264455.1 Desmognathus abditus
ACGGGAAATATGTTGACAATGATTCCGATTAACATTATCTTTATTCCAAATAACAGACAGACGAGGCAAAGCACCAGTAACTGATCTTAAATGTTTCCAAAGCTTCTCTGCTCCTGTACATTTAGAACACGTGACATCTGGTCCACAAAACAGTTACGCACAAACGGAATTCTACATCTGGTGTAACTCCGATTGCTGTCAATGGGAGTTACACCAGATGTAAAAATTACAACGCACGTAACTGCCTTGGCCCTAAGAATCAAGCCCTACACCAGGAGTAAATTACGCATTGGTTGTAACGCTCTTTGAAGTCAATGGGACGTAAACATAGTCTGTTTTTTGATGAGCCGGAATGCTTTGGAGGGATTTTTTTCGCAAGTGATAATCATTCCAGGGAATTTCCCCACTGAAACAATTAGCAAAGTGGCGTCAATTAAAGGGTCGGGTCAACGGAGGCCAAGCACCCAGTTATTGAGAAAGACCCGAGACAATGCAGGGAAATTCCGCCCTTATTAACAAACGAAACCGGAAAACTGAAAGAGAGGAAACTTGGCAAACAGGAGAAACAGCCAAACATGTTACCAAGATGAATGTCTGTGAACCCTCCTGCTGTATCATGTATGCGACGACGTCACTGAATACACCAGGAGACGGTCGGCGCACGTTTTAGAGAATATAACTTGTACTGACTCTGCGACGTGCAATACTGCCCCACCCTTTCAAGGTAGATTAATTTAAGCTCGTCTACCAAAATCACTGAAATTATTTACGCGCACGCTCAGTGTCACATGACAGGGCGCCAGCGCGTGACATTTCATAAATAAATCAGAAAAAGAAAACAGTTAATACACGAACACCCTTCATCCATTACTGTTTCCAGTCAAATAGGATGGGGGTACATTGGTGGAAAACTTTACATATGCAGTAAATGCAGTTACATTGCTCCTATAGTAAAACTAAATTAAAAACAAGAGAATAAAAACAGAAACATCGAAGTGTTTTGAATAATATTCAAAGATTAAGGATATTAATATTGACATTTAAACATAAAATAAAGCTATAACTAGCTCCCAGGTACATATTAAACTTAAATGTCATCATTCTTTTTATAATAAAACTACATAAACTCAAGTGGAAAAGTAAAACACAGTTTGCTAAGTACCAATGTTAAATAGTGTAATTAAACAAATTGCTTCCTTGCTTTAAAGGCTAGTGTCAAAAATGAGACTACTTTTGCTATTCTGCAAATATCTGACTCTGTCAGAATATCCCTAATTACTGTTAGAGTTAGTGATGCAGAGCAAGGTTGGCCGTAGCTTGCTAACCAAATCGTACGCAGATTTGCGTGAAGGGTACACTCGAATAAAAAGTGTGGTAAATCATCGACTTTTCCCGGGCAATATGTACACCATCTCTCCCCACGCTCGATATTACATCTTGCTTGCAAATTAATGTTTAAAGGCAACAGACCTAGACGCATCTTCATGATAAGACGTATTGCATATGCTGATAAATCGGTGGATAAGTAGGGTGCAAGAGTATTATGTGTTTTTAGAGTGTGCCACATAGTTAGAGTAGAAAGTGTACCACTTTCCTGCCATGCTCTAGAGAAAGCATGCAGCAAAACTGTTTCACTTAATCTTTTCTTGGAAAATCCAACAGTTTTGGGATCAATATTAAAGAGATCGAAGACCTTATATGTACGCAGACCGAAATTCAATGCGGACTTAAACTTTAGCGAAAGGTTAGACTGCATGCCTTCCTCAAAGCAAGTTTTGGCAATATATTCTAGTTTAGAGTGTTTCAATTTCCTAAAATAATTTATTAATCTGCACCACATAAGGTCAGTTAAGCAGTGTACGCCCAACTCAATGGATATACCCACTAGGGGAGATGATTTTGGGAGACCAAGGCAGGTACGCCAAGCCAATCCATCAATACAGTTCAGGGTGGTAAGTAATTGCGGGCCCCAAACTTCGCAGCCATACAAGATGGCATTGTTGAATTTGGCGGTTCTGATGTCTTTTAGGGTTTGCACGGATGTAAGCTGGCCACTTTTCCATAGAGTTGCCAGAGCAATAGCTATGGCACGACCCTTCACTGATAGTGATTTACTATGCGCCTCCCAATTGTTTTTGTCATCAATCTTCAAACCCAGATATGGATATACTTCGGTTACTTCCAAGATTTGGTTCTCAAGGAACCAGTCGAAGTGGTTCACTCTATTGCGTCCTAACTTCATTATTTTGGTTTTGGAAATATTTATTTTGATTTTTTTCTTAGAGCAATATAGAGCGAGAGCATGTAGTTTATTTTGTAAACCTCCCGGGGTTAAGTCCAGCAGTACCGTGTCGTCAGCAAACATCAGGCAATTAATGCCTGATGCGCCGACTTTAGGGGAAATACCCACCTCCAGGGATGCGTGTAGGTCCGCCACATAGCTTGATTCAATATAAAGCAATGCCTGCAGATTCCGGTGCACGCGCCTCTGCTGCGACCCCGCACTCTGCCCCGCAGCCTCATTATTAGGTAATGTTATGTTAGTTACAAGCACCCTGTGCCTTTGGCATCAAAATCCCCCTCTTCCTCTCCTCTCCTTTTCGTGACATTGTCATATTTATTTTTGAAAGTTGTTTCAGGCACCTGGTGTTACCCACCCTCCAACGATGATAAATATATCTCTGAATAAGGTGTGATATTCGCTCCCCTCAGGGAGAGACAGAACTTCGATCTGAATGAAAAATATAAGGCAGAAGTCGGACCTCTCTAAAGCATCGCCCGATTCACAGACCTCCCTGTAAGTAACACCTGGGCCTGATCCACAAAAGAGTTGCACAGAGCATTAAATGTCCGTCTAGTGTAACTCCCATTAAAATAAAAGGGAGTTACGTGGATCGGGCCCACTGGCTACATCTTCCACTTACACCCAGTGTGAACTTGTGGTGTAAATGTTTTGTCAATCGGGCGCTTTATGTTCACTTTATGTAAACCAACCACCCGGTTCGAAGGGCGCCGCAGAGGTGGACCTGTCCGGCCCCGTTGTACTCCAGCACGTGTTTGCGGCTCCGCACTCTGCAGTTGACGGCTCTTCGCAGTCCCTTCTTTTTTTTGTTTAAAAGTATTTTATTGGTTTTTAACAAGACGCACTGAACGTCCCCTGCACTCTGATTTGTTTTTCATTGGCCTCCTGGGCTGCCGTTTTGACTGACCATCCATCCATGTTTAGGTCAGGCAACATGGAATGTTAGAGAAGATGGCCAACACAAAATTGCTTTCATTTGGTCTTCTTTAATTTATGGCCTGGGGGAGAGATACATGGCATCCTCACTGGCACGAACCAATGCTATATGCTTTCTCTGCTGCTCTGCTCTGCTTGTCTTCAAGAGTGATTCAAGGACAAATACAATATGCATTGACAAAGTCTTTGCATAGGGGAGGCAAGTTGTCAATTATTCAAGCATGGCAATGCCATTAGTTGTTATTTTTCTGGGTCTATGTATGCATGCACTAAGCATTGGCAATGCTTTTATTTATTAGTTTTCTGAGTCCAGGAATGATTGCAGCATCCATAGACACTAACTAGGCCAAAACGAAAAGCATCCTGACTCAGAAGACACCCAGAAGACATTCTGCATTTTGCTAACTGTGCTAAGACAGGGATGTACCTGCAGTCAAGGGATATTTTACATAAGTACATTGTTCTGACTTTGTACTTTTGCTCACACAGACATTGCTATTGTAAATCTAACTAACTAAATTAGCTTTTGGCATGACACATGCTTCCACAATTACACACTATAAACGTGACAGATTCAACGCTGGAAAATGCATAATGTATCTATGGTGGTGCAATATAAGCTGTGCTAAACAAAGCGCTTTCCTATATCCACCCTCTTACAAGCTGTAATTATATAGCATTCTGAGTCATGGCTTAACATCAAATTGTGCCTGAGGCACTGAATGCGCTGAGGAATAAATAAGTCAGAAAGCTATAGACCTAGTTTTGGAAATACGGTGAGAGAAATCCTGATCCTGATTTGCAGGCTCAGGAATATCTCCTCTGAAATGCAATGTTTAAGCTCTTACCTGGATTATCAATACATAGAGAAACCCAGTCCATGATAACAGCGTGTTCGTATTCTGTGTGCTAATCACCAAGATTAGTTTAGAGCCTTCTAACATGCCTGTCTTTGTCAAGATGCTTGTCACAAGGGCAATTACCCATCGGTTTGCCTACCCCACTATAGATTGGTTTTATTCATTGAATTGAAGCACACCACAGTGAGGATAACTTTACTTATTTCCTTGCTAACAATAACTGATAAATATCCAAAATACAGCACAGTAAGGGATATTGTTTGCAATTTGGAATTCATACTAATCTAATGGAGTAACTTTTTCAGATGAGAAGACTGATTCGCGAGCATTCACGTTAAATACAGTTGTCATGTAACTTAGCAACTTTGCTTGAGAGTCATTCTTTGTTTTTTCAACACAATAGAGTCTTAATCAAAAGATATCTTGGATCATGATTGTTTTAATAATTATAAATAATGTTGCCATCATGTCAGTTTAATAATGGCTGCCCGGAGTTCAAAACCACCACTGTAACTATTTTCTTCCAGTGATATTCTGCAGATCTCACAGAAATGGTTTCACCCGGATGCACTTAATGGAATATATATTAAAAATTCCAACTAAATCTTTAGTTGAGTCATGGCTTACATCTTGATCTACAACACAATTTAGAGCTGAGGAAAACAAAATCCTACAGCAAGAGATGGGTCTTTAGGAAATCTGGCACTTAATCTAAGGTGAGCATCTATAGCATGCCTGAAGTGCTGAAAAGCCAGACCACATCAACGTTTCAGGAATAATGGTGCAAATTTCAGGTTGTTAGGAAAGAGATTCCAAAAGAATCGAGTCTAGGGCAATATCTCCATGTTGACTGAACTTGCCTTTTTCAAAGATAAATTAATTTAGGTTGACAGCCTAAAATGAAGTGGGATGGAGGCAGCTTCAGAAAATGGAAGAGGTACTCTAGTTTATGACATGTGTATATGTGTGCACCAATCACAGGATCTTAAATCTTGTTTGTTTCCTCAGACTGAGCCAGTCCAGGATAATCAGAGATGATTAGATGTAGTCAGAGGTATCCCCCTGATGTGGTGCTCCCGGCGTAGCAGCTCTGCCTATTGGTTCGGAGCTACAACCTACCAGTTGTTCTGCGCCGGCAGCTCCAAATAAAGAAATCAGGTAAGGGAGCTAAACATTCCCAAAAAAGGGAGTTTCCGTGGGTCGGGTAGGGGAGGTGGAGTGTTGGGGCACTCAGGGGTGAAACCCCTGAATTTAAGAAAAGTAACCACGAGACATGGCAGCCTGCACTCTGCTGCTGCAGAGGCTATGCTGAGAGGGGCTGTACTGAGATCACCCCAAATGCTGGTCATATTGCTTGCGGCCACAAAGTTGTAAGTACATGCTTGCCTCAATTTGAACAATGTTGCATCTGGGAAGTTCACATAACCACAGAGCACCAGTCAATCCAAGAAAATCGAAATCTTCAGTGTAATTTGGAAAGCGAGGAGAAGCAAAGTATAATTTTTTGAAGATCTCATGTGAAAGATTTCTCTTCTGCAATGACATCAACTTGAAGGATGCAGGAGAGAGAAAAGTCAATGAAGATTCCTAGAATGCATGCTTTCTGTATCGTTTCGGGAAGAGTGCTTATGCTGTTGGGCCAGCCACTAGGAATAAAGGATTACTTGCCTGCACTGTTCCAAATGATTTCCACCTAGACTGCATTAAGAGAGAACCTGTTTTGCCTTACCCCGTCATGGATAGGCTCTAGGGATTTCAAGACGTCTTGGTGTTGCCCCAAGCTTTCTGTTTATCTGGGTTTCAACCATGTGTAAGATCTCAGTTAAAGGCGCTGTGATCATAATAATGAATATTAGCCAAAGGGATAACCTTTAATATATTCCTCACGGAAAGTTGGAAGTCTCACACAGGTAGGAGACATTTTTGGCCATGATGATTTCATGAGCACAGGAATGAGGTTAACCAGTTTCATGCCCTGATTCCCATTTCATTGCCCAGATGCTGTAGGAACTGTCTGTATTGTACGGTACACAAACCTGTGGAGAGGTCGCGCACAATTAAGGCTACCCTTTTCCCTTGGTCTATGAAGAATAGCCAGAGCTATTATACTATTATATTAAGTCAGCATTAAGTTTTGTCTGTAATCACTACAAGAAGGAGTGTAACAAACTTGGTGAAAGCCTTGAGATCTATGTTGTGGGAAATACAGGCGTACAATGCCCTTACATCAAAAGTAACCAAACTTTACTTCTGTCCAAAACTCACTGTTATCAACGCTGTTAAGTGCATCCATGAAGTCCTTTGGCAAAGATTGCAAATTATGAACATTCACTTGTAGAACTGTATTTATAAATTGACTTTGCTTTTCTTTTAAGGACTCGATGAGAGACAGCAAGGACAGCACTCAGAAGCTATCTTAGATTTATGTATTTGTTGCAAAATATGTGAAAGTGCCATTTTAGGAAAAGGAACTGCGAGATATGTAAATTCATCACTTTTTTACAACCTTCACTCTCACCTCTTGGACAGTTTTTCATCAAGGTCACATTTGTACATTTTAACATTTTGTAGCATAAACAAATCATTTAATTTGTGCAACACGTCCCTAATATATGTCATATGATCCCTAATATCCATAATGTCTCTATTCCCTTCTTTATGCGCCTCCATGATGACTACAGATTAGTCATCAAGGTGTGAAGGAATGCCCGTCTTAGAAGATGTGCAATTTAAGGAACATAATTTGTCCAAGTTTGGCACAAGTTCCCACTTACAATGGCACGTGGCTGCAGACAAAACCCAATGGGTTCTCTAAATGTACAAGACACACTATGTGCCCTTTTGTGATGCTTAGAACCACTGTCCTCACCACCAAAAATAATTATTTTATTAATGGTCAAATGAGCTATGTTGTTTATGCTTTGTACTGTTCGTGTTGCCATTTATTTTATTTTATAATCCATAGGCAACAGGGCACAGACCATGTATACAAAAAACAGTACAAGACCAAACAAGAGCACACCAAGTTAAATCAAAACACCTATCATGACAGGGCAGGCCAAGTCAAAATTCATAATGAGAGGTTAATCAGCGAGAGAGAAACAGCATTAACTAGTGTCAAAGAGCCAGGTATTGAGCCTTTGCCTGAAGCTTAGGAGCGAGGGTGCTGTACCTCCTAATGCTGAGCTGCTGGATAGGTTTCCAAACAACACACAGCAAAGAGAAACAGAGCAACATGCGCACTCCGAGACACTAATCAGTGTCTAAGAGAGGGCAGAAACTCTACAAGTACTGGGTAGGGACTTGAATAAGAGAAAGGCTTCAATCCAGAGCACAGAAAGGAGAAATAAAAAGGTAATAAAGACAACCATTAGAACAGGAGATAACAGCGCGGAGACAACAAGTCACCCGACCACACAGAGCCGCTTACTTAAAAGTTGAAGGCTTATGCCACAAATGAAGGAAAGGCCAGCTGCAGAAACAAAGAAGTCCTTGCTGAGAATTAAACGTTGTTCGGACATCACGCGCCAACTGCATCTTCCATATTGTAGCATTGAAACACGAGCATAGAGAAAAGACTACCTGGAGAGGGAAAAAAAGGAAACAGACAATACAGTGCCAGGCACCATGATGAACATTAAATTAAGGCAGCCCTCACATGGCCACATCTTTGAAACCAGGACAGGGGCCACAACTACCATGAATGAGCAGGTCGTAAAACCTGCCCGTGATGCTCGTGACAGCCAGAGCGGCTGACAGAGGGGTCAGAACAAAGGGATAGAGGCAGAGCATTCCAGAGAATGAGGGCATCCATCCTAAAGGAGACACCGCCTGATTGCACTCGTTTAAATCTTGGCAGATTTAAGGTGTGGCCATCAGTAGAGCATAGCCAGTGGACAGAAAGAGGTGTCTTGAGACAGCTGGCGAGGTAACTCTGGCAGTTACCATTTTCACATTTATAGGCAAGGACAAAGGTCTTAAATTGAATGTAAGAGGCAAATGGTAACCAGTGTAGTGCTTGCCAAGCAGCAGTCACATGCTCTCTGCATTTGAGGCCAGCGATAATTCTCACTGCGCTATTCTGAATCACCTGCACTTTGCTGTTATTAGTTTTGGATGTGCCAACCAGCAGAGCATTACAATAGTCAACCTTGGAACCAATTATAGCGTAGGCAAGGGTGGCAGTTAAACTCAGACAGGAAATGTCTGACAGCTGATAGTAGATGAAGAGATGATGCTTTTAACATGCCTCTTCATATTGATCTCTGAATCAAGGTAAAATCCCAGTGTCTTTACATACTTGGCAACCTCAATGTTACAATGTTAAAGGCTGAGTATTGGTGTCCCAGTTTATTCAGTTGTGTAGGTGTGCCAACAAGCAACAGCTCCATTTTAGTATTGTTCAATTAGAGATTACATTTTGCCATCCAAGCCTATGTGTCGTTTAGCAATTTGCAGTCCAGACCGTAATTAAGCGAAATGGGAAGGGGGAACTCGGTGTCGTCAACATAGTTAGTGTAAGACACATCCAAATCGTCTAGTATCACGAAAAGGGTCATAGTGTAGATGTTGTACAGTGTTGGCGATGTGCATGATCCTTGTGTCACCCCACAGTTTACAGTTCATGGTGGTGCAGACACTTGAGACACTTCTGAGGTTCTTTTTGTGAGAAATGAAGATACCCACACTGCTGCTTTCTTGGAAAACAGGCTGTTATAGTTGGTTGCTCACAGAGTAGGGTGTGATTGACCAAGTCCAATGTGGCGGAGATATCCAAGAGAAGTATGAGTCCTACTCTGACGGCATCTTTGATATCATCAAGCTGTCTTTTTAAATCTATGAGTACAGGTTGTCAACTTCTGAGAAGTGCTGCATTTAGATATAAGCTGCCTTATCAAGTGTTTTTAATAGAAAAGGACACTGGTATGGTCTTATAGTTAATGCAATGAAAGGAACAAGTGGACACTTTTTGAAGAGTAGGATGATCCATGACTGTTTTGTGGAAGTAGGAACTGTATTAGAGGCAAATGAGGAGTTGATGAATTTTGTATTAAGTGTAAGTAGAGATGAAATGCAATCTTTGACAAGGTAAGAAGGGCAGTTATCTCACTTATAAAAGGTGGGCTTGAGCCAGCAAATGATGTTAGTGACCTCGTCCTCAGAACTGGCCTGAAGCTAAAGAGTGGCTTATCAACCTCAGACCTGGTATTAAGGCAATTGCCGGAAACAGTATAGGCCTTGTCTGTGGGAT
Source organism: Desmognathus abditus (assembly GCA_030264455.1). Lineage (NCBI taxonomy): Eukaryota > Metazoa > Chordata > Amphibia > Caudata > Plethodontidae > Desmognathus > Desmognathus abditus. Next base: position 9,350 of record JASCRC010044326.1, read on the forward strand.
TTATTACCGATACTAGAGTATTCTGAGCGAGAGTGAGCTGCTTGCCCTGAATTTTGTACTTTAAGTTGTCAATTTTGTTACTTAATACATCTTCAATAGAGGCACACCAGGTTTGATCTTTAGGGGTATCCTCTTGTTTGACTGCTCAAGATCCCTTAATATTTTAAACAGTTCTTTACTGTCCAACTCAATTGGCTATACTGGCTTTAATAATGGCCGCCTTATATATTTTGGCAGCTTCCAAACCGGCTTCCCTGTTTTGGCTGGACTGTGTTTTTTCCACTCTCTTTCGTGTTTGCACTTAGTTGCAGCTCGTGCAGAACAGGAGTAAACACCTTTTGCACAGCGTACGTTATAAGTAGAGGCAACAGTATCAATTGCGTTCGATGCAACTGTGTGGTAGTGTTCAACCAATTTGTTAGGTGTTATTTAGCAGTGAGAAGCCTCCTCAGGAGTAGCTAGGAAGGGTTCCAGGACCTCAATGTTGACTTTGTGCCAGGCTTGGTGTTGGTGAAGTGTTTATTAGAGGATGGGTCCTTTATGAGGTACAGGGGATTAGTAAAGAATATCAAGGAATGAGCTGAGCAAGCCCATAATTCAATGGCTAGAACAAGTATTTTAGCGATGTGAGTCACCATCCAATCCAATGTATTCCCTTTATTGTGTGTGGGCGCATTCATCTCGGGTGTGAAACTAAGATTTTGGAGCGAGGTGGCTAAAGATACAGCAGGCAAATCAGAACAGTCATTAAGCCATTGATTGATTTCACCTAGAATGATACACTTAGAGGTGGGATTTAAGGTAGGTAGAATCAGCTCTAACAGTCCCCATTCAAAGCCTGGAATGCCTACTGGTGGGCGATAAACAAGTATGGTGTTAATGGTGGTCTCGGAGTCTAGTGATATTTTGACCCACAAAACCTTGCAATCATTCACTCTATTACAATGGATTTTGTCTAATTTGTAAGTGTTTCTATAAATAATGGCCACTCCTCCTCCCTTGCTTGCAAGTGTGTCAGTCTTGCGTATGCGATAGCCTTCAGGGACAGCCAGTAAAATGGAAGGACCTGCTGCATCATGCAGCCATGTCTCTGTTTGCGCGAGTAGATCCAAATCCCTCTCAGTGATAAGATCATGTACCTTGATTGACCGAGTGCTTAACCAAAGCCCAGGTATTCAAAAGTGAACACGTCATACTGGGGATATGGGATGGGGTGCTCAGGGGATGTAAAGAGCTTTGGGCTAGCAGGTGATGTGTGCATAGATGTCTCAGTAGATACTGTCTTCTCAGTGCCAATGGGAGTGGGCATCAGTAGATTAGTACTACTGCAATCTATTCCCACTGGCTCTGAAGAGGTTAGTCCTGTCAACAGTGATTATTAAATCATGCTGAGCTGTCCGTAAAGGAGCTGTCAATAATCTGCTATTAAGCTTTGGGTGAAGGACTTTTTCTTGCGTATTGTTGATTTCACAGCTAAAACAAGGGGTGGTATAAAGAGTGTCACATAATGAGAGTGCTGCGCTCAGAGCAGTTATGTATGGATATGACTTAATCCTTATATATGCAGGAAGGGAAGGATTTAAGGAGACTTCACGATTCGAAGACAAATTCATTTTTCGACCTGGTAAGGTTAGATGCTATAACAATGACAGGCAGAGAAATAGTATTGTCACCGACCGTTGTCGTGCTATTACTGTGAGACAGAGACAGTGACAACTCTGGAGTCATGCTGCAGCCGGGCAGGTAACATTAAGTTGGAATATGGTACAATTTTGAGATCCGGCAGTATGGTGGGCCTGAATCCAATGTAGACAACTCAATATTAGATTTAGTCACTGAGTGTTTATTTCTCTCTTGTAGAGAGATTAGTGGGCTCTATCGTCCTTATCAGCAAAAAGTGCAAATCATATGAAATGTTTTTAGAATACAAACATTCTATTAATAGCCACTTATCAGTATCTATGCATTTTATCACATTTTATAACTCATTTTCTGAGAATTTGAATTTTTGCAGCTGCAAAAAGACATTTCTGGGACTCAGTGGATGCAGCCGTTTTCTCTGTTGGAGACAAATGGAATACAATATTAATTTTTCACAGTTATGACAAAAGGTGTATCTGACTTTTTATCTCAAAGAATGATTTTGTCCTTGGCAATTCAATAAAAGCATAAAGTCCAATTCTTAACCTGTTGGCTTCATAACACTCCTGGGTTCTTCTGTTGACATTTGTATTTCCTTAGTTGGTCGTTTGCTTATTGTAGATTTTGGAATTTTTACCTCATTGAAAGTTTTATAGCCTTTCTCTGTTTTAACTATGGGAGCTTGAGGTCCACGGATCTGCTCTGAAAAGCAGGTGCAACTATGATGTTCTGATATCATTAATATGACCATTCCATACCATGCAAACTAGTTCGATAGGGCCGCAGACGGTGGATTGCACTCGTAAATGAGGATTATCCCCCTAAAACCATTATCATACAGCATTTGCATGCTGGTTTGTTTGGGGAAGTAGCAGACACTTCTATTATTTGAAATTTTCCTAATAAAATGTGATCTTTAGCTGTGTTTTTTTTTCTTTTTTTCGCTTTACATTTGTACATTTTGAGTCTTGGGATAAGTATTTATTTGCTTTGCCTGTTACCTGCCTCTTAGCTGTGGTAACCCCATCTTTCTGCCTTTCACTCACCTATAAACTGTGCTGATCTTTAAAATTTGCATCAAACCCTCCCTGCTTTCTCCCATTGCATCACATCTACCATAACATGATCTAGCTGCTGAGCTCCACTACATCCTATCAGTTGTAGTTCTAGTCTTTTGTCAAGCTCAAAAAATTACAAAAATTAAGCACATCTAACACGTGTTGAATATTAATTTTAGTTAATATTCATATTTATTTATTTATTTATTTTTTAAACTTTATTTGCAAATAAAATTTACAGGGAAAAATGTCAAGGAGAAACAAAGAACAGAAAAAAAAATATATACAAATTATATAATAAACATCAACATTTAAGGCATGCATAAGTCTAGAAAACAGGAAATCAAGGGAATCAAATCAGGGGAATGGAAATGTCAATCTTATTGTGATTGAAGAAGAACCTAAAGAGGAAACAATGAAAAATTAATCATTCATATTTTAAGTGTCTTCTTCATTCTGGGAATCAAAATAATCCGTCAATGGGCCCCATATCCTTATTAAACGTGGAATATTGCCTCGTTTGAGAAGAATAATCCTCTCCCGCGTGTAGAAATCCAATAATTCTTGGAACCAATGTGCAGCAGTTGGTGGGTCTGCATCTTTCCATCTTCTCGCTATCAGAAGACGAGCAATGGCTATTGCAACAAAGAGCAAACCCTCCAAGGAAGCATCAATAATCAAATTAGTACCAAAAAAGATAAAAAAAGGTGTGGGCGTGAGCCTCGTATTACAGATCACACTTAATTTAGCAAACACATCAAGCCAATAGGAGATTAATGATGGGCAAGTGCAGAATATATGTGTTAAATCTGCGGCTAGAGTCGCACATCTAGGACATACCGCTTCAGAATTAAGACCCATTTGATGCAGTTTATAAGGAGTGATATATTGTAGGAAAAGTACTTTATATTGATTATTCCGCAGGTTGGCTGGTATTAATATAGAATAGCTTTTTTTGAGAGCAGTATTAAAAGAATTAGATGTAACCTCCTCTCCCAGAAGAACAGACCATTTGTTAACATAGTCTGAAAGATCTGATTGTGCTGCTTCGATAATACAAGAATAGTAAAGCGATATCCGAAGGCTCTTGTCGAAGAAGGGTATCAGCTGAGGAGAAGGACCAATATTAGACCAGATAATCCCTCGCTGAGGCAATAATTCCCGGATCTGGAGATATTTAAAAAAGCTCCCGCGAGGGAGCGCATATTGCTCTGATAGTTCCTCAAAAGAAATCAGCATACCCTGTTTACATAACTGGCCGATGGTAATGATTCCAAGAGTTTCCCACTGTAGGGAGATAGAGTCATTGATCTGTAAACCGAGATCAGAATTATGCCAAAGAGGAGTAAAGTAATTAAAAAATGGGGTCGCCAATTCTTTAAGAAGCGACTTCCAAATTCTTTTAAGTCCTCTAAAGATAGCTGTATTTGTTGAAGAGTTAGGTGTTAGTCGGGATAATAATAGATTGGGTTGGTTAGATGGAAGTGAGATAGCAAGCGGGAAATCAGTAGAGTGATTATGAATCGAGGCTGCCAATCTAGCGGCCATGGCAGCCAAATAATATGCTTGCATATCAGGAGCAGACAGTCCTCCTCGTTCGAGTGGAAGTCAGAGCCATTTGTAGGCTCTTCGTGCCTTCTTATTATTCCATATAAAAGAGATAAAAATAGAATGTAATCTAGAAAAATAAGAACGTGGAATAATAATAGGTAGTGCCCGAAAAAGATATAAGAATTTGGGTAAGATTTTCATTTTAATGATGTTAATGCGTCCTAAAATTGACAGCGGTAGTGTATCCCATTTCCTTAATTTTAGTTGTGTGTCCTTATATAGTGTTTCATAATTAAGTGTAAATATCCTGTTTTCCTGTTTTTCAGAATTGTGTATGCTTTAAATGCTGATGTTTATTATATAATTTGTTTTATTTTTTCTCGGTTTTGTTTCTCCCTGATAATTTTCCCTGTAAAATTTTATTTGCAAATAAAGTTTAAAAAAAAAAAAAAAACAAAGCTTACATTTACATAAAATACTCAAAGTAAAAATGTTACGGTAAAGTAACTGTGCTATATTCTCACCAGTATGTTTCGAGATATGTGTTTAAATTAGCATATATGTTTGAAAGTATTTGAAGCAAATGACAACAACACAAATGCAATTGCATTTAACAATGTAATTATTACAGAGCTGGCTGAAGATAAAGGCCCCGATTATGACTTGCGCGGTGCCACCGCAAGTGGCCCCGATCACAACATGATTGAGGCCAATGCTGCCTTCCTCCAACCGCAGGCCTTGTGTTAGGCATCACAGCTACCTAATACTTGCATTAGGTAGCCTAACACAAGCATTAGGCCATTGTGATGCCAACTGCATGCTTTTGTAAAGGCAGTCAGGAGTCCTGTCTGGTCTACCCAGGCGGGTCTCCCTGCACGGCCATGCACAAGTCATGATCAGTGCCCAAATGCTCTAAATTTATATATTATATTTAACTTATGAAATGTTTTATCAGGTTCACGATTTGTAAACGAAAAGAAAAATTCACAAGAAAGAAGTTTCGTTCTGCTTACCAGAATTTCTGTAACCTTTAGCAAGACATCACCCTAAAATAAAAAAAACTGGACTGTGATTTTAAGGCAACACATAGCCATAATTGAAATAATGATAATACAGATAAATTTGAAGGTCATGCTCATTCTAAACAATTCTGATCAAACATGAATAAAAACCTGAATGATTCCTAACGGGGCCAGTTTCAAGACATTGCAACCACTTTACCAACATGGTGCTGACGATGGGTGCTTATAAAACAGTACAACTTGTACTGTGTATCAGCCATTTTGCCTGATCTTGGACACCTCCCTGATTTCCACACTCTGTTTCAGAAACATAACATTTAAAATAATCTAATAAACTATTCCTCATTTAGAAGACTAATTAGTAATACTTCATCTATCTGCTAATCCACAGTAAACAGAAGAGAAACAGGCTCAATATGGGCCTGGTAGAAGAAAATGCGTAAATTTCACTGAGTCTCTCCATGAAATTATGAGAATAAAAATGCATATGCAGAGATTTACACGTAAAAACATGTGTAATTCTTCCCATATGCATTTTTCATGCATAGGGCACTAACAACTCACGGATCCTACGCATGAAACATGC
>JASCRC010055377.1:0-14942 GCA_030264455.1 Desmognathus abditus
TTCCCCCCTTCTCCCTCTGGAAATAGTAGGATCTATCTCACCTTCCGTGTGGACCGGCTCTCCTCCTCGGGGCCCGTAGGAGTCGGTAGCCACAGCATATTAGGAGCTATGCAGAGCGCCAAGTTGAAAGCAGTCATCTGGTTCTCCTCAGCGTTCTGCTCAATATGATGCAGAACTTTGAATAGATGCCGGAGCAAAATAATGTTGGCTTCGGGAAGCTTCTCCACCAAGCTGTATGACAATCAGGAAAGAATTAAATTGAATATGGTAAGGGAAGCAGATAACACCAGATTATGTTTGATAATCTTCATCCAACTACATTTATAGAATTATATTTATTTTCATATTTTAATATTCACACATCACAATAACCGCTTCAGGGAATTTGCAAAGAAAAAGTAAAAATATATAACTATAAATAAAAATATAATTTTTTTAAAAATAAATATTTATAAAATATATAAATTTGTATAAAATATATAAATTTATATAAAAATATATTTTTTACAATAAAAAATATAATTTGTTTTCATTTCTTTTATTTTTTGTATTTTTGTTTTTTTACAAAAATAAATTTGTTTTCATTTCTTTTATTTTTTGTATTTTTGTTTTTTTACAAAACATAAATTTGTAAAAAAATATATAATTTTTATAAATATATAAATTTGTAAAAAATATATATTTGTAAGAAAATACAAATATATATCAAAAAATAAATATTTATAAAATATATAAATTTGTATAAAATATATAAATATATATAAAAATATATTTTTACAATAAAAAATATAATCTTTTCATTTTTTTATTTTTTGTGTTTTTGTTTTTTTACAAACATAAATTTGTAAAAAAAAATATAATTTAAATAAAAATATAAATTTGCAAAAAAATAAATATTTATAAAAATATACATTTGTAAAAAATGTATATAAAAATATATTTCTTTACAAATATCTAAAAATATAATTTGTAAAAAATATATTTAAAAAAATATAAATATATTATAAAATATATATCTTTTCTTATATACATATATACACAAGCACCAGGAACAGATGGTAATCTTCCTGTCTTCTTTTCTTCAACCGGCGCCTGGAATAAAGAGAAGACAATGTATAAATATTACTCACATGAAACTCATCCATGGAAACTGCACACAGAAGCTATGTGAGAATGACAATAGTACATAAAAGCGTGGTTTATGTTTGTAATCCAGTGACTACAAGATGCTATTGTTTGAACCCTGTTAATTAGTCATCTCAAAATTAATATTTCTCTGTGCAAGAACACATATATTGTCCATAACACCTACTCAGCAGCATTAAAACATAAAATTTATTACAACATATCTTGTTAACAATATGAAACATTTAAAAAATACATAAAAATCAGTTAGGCAAGTTATTGTGAAGCATGCAGAAAATGAGAATGTTGCTGTAGTAAGTTATTTGTTTATTTTAGTTCATTTATACAGTATGGTGCCTTACACCAATCATTGTACAAAATGAAGGAAGATACAAAATACAGTTAAGTATTAAATAAAAATTCAGGATTCTTATTTAATAAAATTTATCACAGTAACTTTATAGAGAACAAAATTAAAAACTGGTATTTTATAGGCAGTTCATACGCACGAAAGCATAATATTTAACAAGGCTGAGCAGAGGTGGAAGGAAGAGAGACAGGAGGAAAATGAGTGGGAAAGGCTTTATTTAAATAATTAGTCTTCAATAGCGATTTGAAAGGCAAAGAGGGATGAGACAAAGTGTACACAGACAGGAAGACCGTTCCAATATGATTGAGCCAAAGCATGAAAAGAATAAAATTAGGATTTAGCACATGGGGTAAAAAAGAAACCGAAAGAAATATGGTAGAAGATTTTAGAAAAGAGAGAGGTAATAGAATAGAACTAAATCAAGGCGGATAGATATGGGGGTGCTAAGCCATGTAGACTCAAACACAATACACAAAAAAATTAAACAGGAAATAGGAAGTCAGTTTAAATAGGCCAGGGCTGGGCACATGATTAGTGGGGGAAAGAATAAAAAGAAAATAAATAGTAGAAATAAAAATTAGAAGAATTTGAAAAAGGGCATACGAAGGAAGACTAACCAATAGTGAAGAGCAGTAATCCAAGAGGAAGAAAATAAGCAAAGTTATGAGGATTTTGGTAGAAGAAAAAGTGAGAGACAACCTTATCTTGTGGATGTTGTAAAGTTGGAAGCAGCAAGTAGTGGCAGTAGCAGAGATGAATACATGTACATTGCAGGGTCCGCACTCAAATATCTGCATAACATTCATGATATGTTTGGACTTGAAGCACATACCTTGAAAAATGTCACGGCCCACGGCAATTTAAATGGTACAATCTCTTTACTCAGAATTTTGGAGTTAAAGGCGAGGGCACTTCTGTACTTAAATAAAAAATGCAAATCACCAGGATTCCTCCAAAGACAACTTTAAGTAATATTGTTTCAATATTTTTTTTAATGATTATTTCTTAATATTTCAAAGAAGAGTATAAAAGCATTTAGCTTGTTGCAAAACAATTCATTTGGCCATTTGAAAAGTGCCTCCACAATTTATAGTGAGTAACTTCACATATCGTTTATCAAATAATACTCTTCTTTGACAAATCAAGAAATAAAAATGTAAAAAATATTGAAACAATATCGCTTAAAGTTGTCTTTGAAGGGGGTTTCTCTGGTTTATTTTAGTACAGAAGCGCCCTCGCCTTTAACTCAGAAAGACTGAGTAAAGAGATTGTACCATAGCAGGGGTGAAATTGGAGAAAGATAGGTCAGTCTTGAACATTACTCCAAGATTACAAGAGCAAGTAGAAAGAGGAAGCTAGAGGAAAACAAGAGTCGATGGAGCAGATACAGAGAGGGAAGAAGGAAAGAAAATCATTTTTCTTTTTAGGATTGAGATGAAGAGCATGGAAGAGCATCCAATCGTTAATAGAAGTGAGAATGGAATACATAGACTGGTGAAGAGAAGGTGTGAAAAAGGAAAAAGAAAGAAAGAACTGAGTATCAAAGACATAAATGTGGAAAGAAAAGCTAAACGATGAGATGCCATCTAGAGGAGATGTGAAAATACAAAATAATAAAGGATCAAGTACAGAGTGCAGACCCTTGAGAGATACAGTCAAGGAGAGGAAAAGGGGAGAAAACTGAGCTGGCTAAGGAGACAGAGAAAGTGCAAGAAGCTAGCTATGAAGAAAACCAAGAAAGGACAGAGCCAGTGATGGCAAGTGACAGAAGGGTGGACATAACAGAGTGGTCCACCGTGTTAAATGCAGCTGACAGATTATCCTATCTTGTTATCAAATTTTTCTGACTGACTACCACTTTGGTCAAGTCATTTTAACAGAATTTGTATGTATTTCCAATAAATGTATGTCGCCATTTTTGTTGGCAAGCACTATAGGGAATACATTTATTTTGACTGGAAACAATATCTTTCAAATTGCATGGACTGGAGCGAGGATACTCGAAAGTACGGCCAGCAGGCCACTTGCGGCTCCCCAAGCCATTTGGCCCCCCACATTTCCTCAAAGTATCAAATGAACTGTATTGTTAAAGGAAAATCTTGAATTCGATAGCTAGACACTAGAATTAGGCTTTGTTTTTAGCAAGTACTCTTAAGATTTATTGCCTTTTATCTGTAACATTGCCTATTTTGTGTATCTTGCAATACTTTCTTTCCCCATTTTTGTTATTCCTGAAACTTTTGTACCATTACTGTGGCCCTCGGTCAAACCCATATCATACAATGTGGTCACCCCCAGCAAATGTTTGCGAGTACCCCTGGACTGGAGAATAGAATAGAAACATTTTTTACTTAGATTATATTTTTAATAGTGATTTGTTGAGTCAACAAAATTGTTTGTCAAAATTATTGCACGCTACCAAAAATATAAACGCTGTTACAAATCAGTCAATCATTTTTGTTGGCTGTTAAATTCATTTGACATTAAGTGCTTCAATATGATAAGGCACATAACCACCTGAAAAATCAAGAAGGATTAATAAGGAGGAAAGCTAAGTGTGCTTGGCCGAAATGAGATGTTCTGTGACATAAAGTAAAGCAGTTTCAGTGGAGTGCAAAGGGTGAAACCCAGATTAAAGTGGGGAAAGTAAAGCATGAAGTGACATTACTGCGATAAATGAAGACAGACTACTCTTTTGACGTTTGGTTAAAGTAAATATAGTGTTGCCACAATCAATATACTGGGAACTGCAATTTCTTCTTTAAATGATCAGGACAAGGGTACCGTTTGATTTGATTATTAAACTTTTTAGGCTTGAGCCTGTAGGTTCCTTGTTATCCAGAAGTGCTTATTTCATCTGGCCAGGGAATCAATTTCTTCCATTAGAAATCAAGGGTTGAATTCCAAATGGGGCTTTATTGCTTTCTATATAAATAGGAACAGAATTTGTGAGCCACATAGTCTGCGTTTTCTCATGTAGATGTATACACAACATGCCTAAAAAGCAGACTATTTAATCCAAACTGCACCTTGTCCTGTGGAATGCTTAAACAAATGAGAATAAGCCAAACATGTCTATCAACACAAACCAGGTATGAATTGTCTCTACGTCACAAGAAATTGCTTATTTTTGAGAACTAAGAACACTGAGTTCACTAATTGAAAGAAAGGATTGTACTACAGTTCTCTGATATATTGATTGTGGGTTTTTTTTTAAAATTATTTTTATTAACAGCCGTCAGAAGCAAGAAACAAAAACAAAAAAAAGAACGAATAAAAACAAGGGGAAGGAAATAAGAAAAGAAAAAAAGAGGAGATGTCATAATACAGCTTTCTGTTAAACTACTAGCCGACAAAATAAATAATTCATATTATGACTTAAATAAAACAAAACAAGACATCACTCTATCAGTTCAAGACGTGATCAACCGATGGACCCCATAAAAAGGTTAATCTTTTGGGGAGAGCCCCTCTGTGAAAACACCGCTTGTTCACATAAATAAGTCTCTTTCAGCATGGTATACCAGCTTATGGGTTCAGGGATTTAGGATCTTTCCATACTTTCGCTACTTCGATCCATGCAAGAGTGATAGTCTTGAAGAGGAAATGGGATGTAGGAGAATCCATTTCACCAAACATATTATAGAAGATAGGATCTATCACTGTGAATTCAAACTGGTGGTTACAAATATACCCCAACTTCTCAATAACAGTATCCAATAAGCCTTCAACCCCACACATGAAAAAAAACATATGTACAACACCGGCTGTGGGGCTCCGGCATTGTGGATAAACACTTAAGGTGGAGACACTGGTCCACCTGTTGATTCGACTACGTGTATAGTAAATCATAAACAAGAATATATGGTGTTGAAGGTGAGTGCTATTGAAAGTGAGAATCATTTTGGCTTGATCACGAACCAGGCCTATCTCCTCCTCGGATACGTGTTCTCCAAGACTGATTGACCATTTCTCAGCTATCGAAGCCAGATCCAGGACGAGACGGTATCCAGGAGGATAACATAGAATGCAGAAATAAGTCCTTTTCCTTGCCTATGTAGAAAACAGCATTGAGCAAGCTCAGAACTCCTCCAACAGCTACTAGGATACTTGGCCTAGGCGCTCCTAATCTGATTTGAATCATGACAAAGGAGAAGTTGGTCTACGTCTGCATAATTCAAAAGACTGCTTCCAGCGGTCCCCCACCCTAAGGTCCTCTATTGAAAATATCCCAGAGGTATCCCAGTCTTGGTGAAGACGGTCCTGTAATTGTTTGGGCAAAACGTCAGTCTGGGTCAAAGACAAATATATATTGGGGTATGGAAGATCTATTTTTTAGCAATTTTTGCCCAATTTTCTGAATAGATTGCCAAAGATTTAAGTCTGATCTTCTTGAAGTATTTTAGATCGACAAATGTCAAAGGCCTAAGATGTTGTAATATCTGGATAAAACAGGGAGCTGGTCAATTATCATTCAACAGAGCTAAGATTCTCTCTGATTGAGCAGCCAGGTTATACAATTGTAATTCTGGAAGATTCAAACCACCACAGTTCCAGGCTTTTGTCAATTTGGAAAAGGAACGCCTCATTGCTCCTCCCTTCCAAATACATTTATCAAAGGCCTGGTAAACTTTGCAGACGATTGTATTATCCAATATAACCGGGAGAGCATGGAAGATTTAAAGGAATTTAGGGAGGACAACCATTTTAATAAGGTTAACTCTACCAATAATAGAAAGTGGAACATTTTTCCATCTATCAAGAGAACGTATGGTCTCCTGTACAACTTTGGTCAAGTTAGCCTGGATGGTAGCAGCAAAGGATTGACGGACTGTGATCTCCAAATAAACAACCTGTCACGATAAATGGGTAATATTGATACAAGGAAGATTCCATAGCATCAGCTCAGTCTCTTGTTCATCCAGTAAATGCCCAGACCTATGTCCAAATTCTCTAGCTAGGGTAAATATTTCCAATTGCGCTTGGAATGGATCAGAGGTGACTACCGCAATGCCATCTGAGTACATGGCTAAAAAATATTTATATATATTGATTGTGGTGACACTATTCTTGCTGTAACCAAACATCATATATACCTCTGATACATTGTCATTTTCTACATGCTCTGTAATAACATCTAACTGATGCTTACAGCCAGTATGTTTTAAGAGTGCCATGTTTTTAACAAGCTGTGTTGTAATAAATGTTACTTTTTAACACTGCTGTTTTATGTGTCATGACTTACATATGTAGTTCTGCACAGAGAGATATTAACCTTGAGACTCACTCATTAATAGGATTAAAACAATAGTACTTTCTACTGGACCTTACCCTTAAATAGGCTTCCCCTAACACCTTATTTATGGCTTAGCTGTATGACTATATTAAAAGTTAGACAATATGTATTGAACTATTATTGGAAATGTACCTCAGAATTGAAATAATTTAATGTAAAAAATTCAAAAAAGCAAAAAGGGAAACAGAATTGCAGATTCAGCTACAGACAGTACAAGAAGTGATTTTCAAGTGCATCAGAGGATATTTCAACCTTATTGGGAGAAGGCTAGATCAAGTACACATGTCTTCATGTAAAGGTAGAAAAAAGATTGGGACTACCTTCTCAGATAGTATAATTATGGACACTGTTATGCAATATAGAAGACCTACCTCTGGTAGTACAAAAACACTCTCAAAATGACTTAAGAAAATTAACTCTAACAAGCAGTTGGGGTTAGAAAGTAAAACATTCGAAGGAATAACGTACACCAGGAAGTAAAAAAAATTAGACAAATGGTAAAAATTAGACATTATAGGTAGATGGAATAAGAATTCCATCTACCAATGTGGTAGCATGACAGATGAGCTGACAACATAGTGTATTGAGAAGGTAGCAATAAGTGTATTAGAGCGGGTTGAAATAACACTAATACAATGTAATATAAAATTATGGTGCAATGTGAGCACCAATGTTACCCAGAGAACTCACTGAAATTCTGGCAGGCTAAGATGTAAGGATTGGAATTGGAGCAAAATAGAATTTTTAAAAATCTGTTGTAAAATTAGTAAGTAGTAGAGCATTCCATGTATTTCAATGTATGCCTGACAGAACCATCCTAAATATTATATGCTCTTATGAAGGAGCAGTGTGCAGAGTTCACATTTAAAACGTATGAGTTGCGTCCAACACAAGTAAAAGCATGTGAGTGAACACAAGTCAGCTGCACCCTCTGTGGTATTAACGAAATTCTGGTATGAAGTACGTAATAATAATAAAAAATAATAATAAAATGTATTCAGCGCACTACGGTCTGCCATGGACTTCGAGGCGTGGTGCAAAACATTAAAAAAGAGGGCATGCACACCAAAACATTAATACATATTCCTAAACTAACATTGAAGGGCAGAGAGACCAGAAAATCATCTACGGGCAGCTGGTATTAGAAGGCGGAAAGACCGGAAAATCAGCTACATGCAGCAAATATGGCTTTTTCCAGTGTTCAGCAAATGAAGCTTGAGAAGCCATTTAAAGGCAGGCAGCTAGGGGGCCAGACGGATGTTTGTTGGCAGTTGATTCCACCACACCGGCCTCTGGTGGTATAAGGCCACTCCTCAGCTTCTGCTTTTGATGACACGATGGATCACAACTCTGCCATGTCGTGAGAGACGCGGAAGGTTTCTCGGGATTTCCCAGTTGAATTGATGACGTAGATACAGAGGGCCTTGTGAGTACAAAGCTTTCCACATGAGTCCCCTGACTTTTACCTGACTCTTGACGGAAAGCAATCCCAAATTCAGCCTGGCCCCTGAAACTCAATCAAACTTTTGGAGACCAACTACCAGGCGCACACAGCGGTTCTGGAAGGCCTGCAGTGCCCGCATCAAAAGACTCAGTGAGGTGGGCGAAAAAGGGCAGCTGAGTGATGGGTTGAAGATTTTTAAAGTCACGACCATCCAAGCCAGGCTTTTTAATCAGGGGAGTGACTATTCTATGTTTCCTTGGCATAGACTGTTGTTGATGACCAGCTGCAAGTCCGGAGGGATTCAATCGGCTAGGTTTTTCAGGACCCTGCTGGGAATAGGGTCCAGTGGAGAGGAAGAGGGGCCTAGTCTCGCTAAACCCTCTTGATATCAGAAATAGATAAAGACTGAAACTGGGTGAACTCCCCAGATGAATATTCGCCTTGCAAAGAGAAGTCAGGCATAGGGAGAGCTGAGGGTTGGGACATGGCGATGGAGTCTCTGATGAGAGATCTTATTGTAAAAAAAAAACCAGCAATCCACTCGGCAATGCCCTCCTCCTCCGGAACCGAGAAAGGAGAGACCTCGCCTGAGAAGTCCTTTCACAGTTGGAAGAGGGTCCATGGACGTTTAACAGAGAAGGAGATTGCGTTGACCAAAAAAGATTTTTTTTCGCAAAAATGATGCGGCGTTGGTAAGCAGCATGATGGACTTTAAAAACTGCGAGGGTTGCCGATTTGGGATTTTTTCACCATGCCCGTTCCAGTCTCTGGTTGTGGCTCTTGAAGTTCTGAAGATCTGAATTGAACCATTTGTTCTTTTTGTGCTGAGGCAGTGGGATCTGAGTTTTACGGGGCGAACAGATAGCATCCGCGACAGTCGTCCAAGCGGAGGTTAAAGAGTTAGAGATCTCTGAACACCCTAATGCGAATTACTGAGCGGGGCATCAGAGAATAGGCCTGAGAAAAGACTGTTGGAGTCAATAAGGAAAACCTCTGGGCAAAGATATTGCCGGTGGTAGAAACAGCTGGTTTGGTGAAGGTTGACGCCGCCCATAAAGGGAGGCTGCATTGAACTGAGCAATGATCCGACCATGCTAGAGGAGTAGTGCGGAGATGCTCCACAATAATGTGGTGGGGAATCGCCAAATCAAGAGTGTTGCCGAGGGCATGTGTGGGAGGGGAAACACAGGATTCCAAATTATGGTCCTCTAAAAGAGAAAGAAATCTGTTAGCATCTGCATCCAACGGATTGTTAATGTGAAAATTGAAGTCCTCCAGAAATAAAACTCTTTTAAAGCCCAAGAGAATTTTCTGACAGAAAAGAGGGAATTCAGAGAGGAATAGTGAATGGCAATCAGGGTGATGATAGATGATACTAAAGGGAACTAAAGTGGTTGATGTAGGGCCTATTCTAAAAGCACAGTATTCAAAAGAAGCAAAGTCTCCAAAGTCGAGGAGAGATTCAGACAACAAAGGCAAGTGAATAAGAGCCCCGACCCCACCCCCAACAGCATGTGGTCTTGGAACTGAAATAAGAGAATACCCGGGCGGGATCAGATCAGGGGGTGACGGGGCATGGCCAGGTTTGAGCCAGGTTTCAGTCAACGCACAGAGGCCAGGTCTGCCGGCCTCAATTAGATCAGAAATACATTTGGCATGCTTAACTGCAGAGCAGCAGTTAATTAGCCAGACAATAGCAGGGGCGGCCTCCGAAAGGTGGGTCGTGGCAAGTTCTCTGTTTGCCAGGGCAGGGGAAGGGGGAGCGGGATCAGAAGTAGGTGTTAACGATGATGGTGAGCCCTCTATGTGTGCGAAGGGGATACGACCAGATCAAAAAAAGAGTGATTGTGAGAGGAGAGGGGGCATCAGGGTTGGGGCAGATGGTGTAAGAAATGGGGACCTGTGACTCTACTTCAGCCTGGGGGTTGAAAAGTTTGCCCCAGATGAAAAGAACTGGCTCCCAATTACCACTCCTAATTGGGTGAGGGGAAAGGGTGGTGGATTCCTGCAGTTTTAGTAAGGAGCACCTACGCTGCAAGCAATAATCTTACTCTGACTCGGGGTCCGAAGGACCCAAGGTGTTAATGGCCTGCAATGGAGGAGGCCCAGAGAGGGGAATGTACACAGGAGCAAGAGGGTTGAGTGACGAAGGTCAAGAGCTGTAGAGGAGGAGACAGAGGAGAAAAGAGAGTGAGTTTGAGGAGACTGGGGGGTAGAACCATGCATGGCCATGCATGGACAGGCACAGAAAGGCTTGTGCCTTAGCCCTCCTCCGCCTTTGCTCAAGTCCGGCTTCGCCTTCCGGCTCCCTCTGCTGTCTTTTGAAGAGGCAGGAGGTGTGGAGGTCTGGCAGGAGGAGTGTCGGTGGGCGTGGCCAACTGGAGCTTAAAGTGAGTGCTGCAAGCGGGACCCAAGTTCAGCGTCTTGTTCCTCTGAGTCACTGTTGACTTCTGAATTGCAGGGACAGATATCTGCGCCTGTTTAGCCATTGATGGTAAACTCTGCAGGGGTGAGCCTGCTGAGGTGCGCGTTGCAGCTTCCTGCTTTTGGTTGCTCTTTCTCCTCATCAGCGGGAGCATTGTACTTTGGTGAGGGCAACTGTCCGATATAAAGAATTCAATAGATTTGAGATCATTTGAGGTCAGAGCTTGTAAATTTGGCTCAAGCTTACAGAGTTGTTTAGAAAAAGTTCCTGTATTCAATGTGACCTGTTGACCAGATTCATTTGTTAAAGGGTGTATTGGAAACAACAACAGATAAAAAAGATAGTTTTCATCTTTGTCCAAAGAGGTGCCTCTTTCTAACGATTTCCCCACAAGGGCTCATTTGCTCTGGGACAAAGGATGGCGCTTGTATTTTCCAATGATTCCACACGGTATTCCGTGCTGTCTTACACAAGACCTGATGGATGAGTTCAGCATCACTTTCAGCGGAGGAAATACTATCCCACACAGCAAACTGCGCCTTGGAATTTTCGTTAGGTATTTAGGCAGGCCTGTGTCATCGTCTTTAACTGGAGAATGCACTATGGTGATAATTTTTGACTCCTACGACGCATTATCATCCTGCGAAGTAACAGATCTTAACTCAGTAGGTTCAGCTCTTTCAGATTGAGCTAATGCAGGTGGGTCAAAAGTAACTGGGTCAGTCTTGCAGTAGCTGTTACGAGTCTTCCATAAACGGATTCCATTTGCAGGCCAGAGGGCACTGCAAAGGCCTCATGCTCCTCTGTGCATGGGAAACCTGGCCAATGAAAGAGGCAAGAGGCCATCAGGCCTAGCAGATGCTGGAACTCCTGTGCGGAGGAGGGAAGCACATCCACAGAGTGATATACTATCTTGGTAATATCACAATCCCTCTCTTGAGGTGGAAAGGCCAGGTAGCGAGAGGTGTCCCATACTGCACCCATGTACCACAACCAACACGCTGGAACAAGGTGTGATTTCACGAAGATTAATGAGAAGCCTAGAGTTTTGCAAGTCCAAAATAACTGAATACAGATAACCTGCAAGAGTATAGGAAGCATTTTACAACTTTACTCTCAGACTGTAAGATGCAAAGACCTTCATTCCTGCAGCTTCCATTCAATGGGCTCTTTGTCCAGGGGAATTGTAGGGAAAGTCGTCCCTTTCATAACTTTTGTTTTAAGCATGCCAAGGCTCTCAGATGTCGGGATAAAAAACCAGGGCCAGCAGATGCTGCGGCATACTTACTGGTCAAACCATGGTCAAAGCTAGGCACCTGGTATGCCCGCCAAAGCACATTAACAGGCTCAGTCAAAGCTGTACTGGTATGCCTGCCAAAGCACATTAACAGGCTCAGTCAAAGCTGTACTGTAAGGCAAGAGAAGTGCCAGATCATAATGAGGAAAACATGTACGTTTGTACAACCTTTCTTTAGGCAGTAAGTAGTTTCAGATAACAGAATATGCTAAACTGTTTAGTGGAATAAAAGCATATGTCTTTCCATGGTGTGTTCCTCCAACCACTGCGTCATCCATACCGTATGATTCTGAATGCCCCTATTGAACCTTAAGAAACTACTGTGTTTGTGAAGATTTATGTTAAGCCTTTTTGTGCACCGTGACGCCAAAGGATTTATCGCGTATTACATTACTAATAAATAAAATAAACCGTAGATCACCCAAGGATTTCTATTACCCAAAGAGCACAAGTAAAAAAGTAACATTAGATCTACATGCTGTGGAGTTAAGAGGAAGCATCTGGATGCTGACTCTAAATGCAGCTAGGCATTTTAGTTGGACAAAGTAATTTTGGGAGTTACATCACATTTGTTTCAGTAGACAGTCAAACCATGAGGTGAGATCAGCTATGTGTGTCATGGCTACCAAACCACCATGTCATCCAATCCACATCCAAACAAAAGAGTCCACACTGAACCCGTGATCCAACTTTCTAAACAACTGTTGAGAACCTTCAAGAGTGCAGAGGCCTCTCGTGAATGCAAGAGTAGACTAAGATAAAATACAGTATAGGGCAATCCTGGAAAAGCAGTAACCTTCCTGTGGAATTTATTCACTTAGAAGGTCCAAATGTATGGTGGATCGCAAGTGAACAACAGTGCAAAATGCAACGATCATTTTTTCTGTGTAGCATAGCAGGTAGAAGCCAAAGAGAGGTGGTGTGTGGGTCTATGACTTATTGAAAACAATATTTTTATCCTGTTTGAGTCTTCAGGCACTCACAGACAGGACGGTAAGCTTAAACTGGCATGGCAGGCGAAAGGTGGAAAGACCTCTGACGGAAGGGATGAGAGGTTAGAGAAAGGAGAAAAGAGACTGCAGGGACATCCCGAAACAGATAGGAACATACAGAATCCTCCTAGGAGGGACAGAAGACCCGTGAACAAAATTAGGGGAGGAACAAAAAGAGATCAATAGGGAAATCAAACCACTCTAGAACACATACCAAGAATACAATGCCCAACCACAGTGCACTTAACACACGAGTAGATGAAACTGGGGAATGGTCAGTAATCGATTTGCCACCTGCCTCACAAAGTAGAAGAGGGTAGCTTGAACCAAGTACCCGCTTGTAGGGATCAAAATAAATAGCAAACGCTCAACTACATAGCACCCGACAACACCCAAAGAAGGTACAGAAACTGTTGACGGAACCACAAGCAGCATTACATTACCCTGGTGCATAACAGCTTGCGCTATATAAAATCTGCATAACATAACAAAACGTACCATGGAAAACATTTCATACTACACATCAGTTCCAAAATATACTTGGGCAGTGGGGAAAAAACAAGCATTAACAACATACACACCCTTTACAACAATTTACCCCACAAGCCGAAACATAACATTCCATTTACTCTAAAGCAAATATTGTGAACTAGAAATAACCATGGCCAAAATATAAAGATTAATCATAACACACTGACATGCAAATATTATGAAATGCAAATGTCAATGTGGAACTGGAACAAACTGCTAGGCAAAACATACCATTCCACAAACTAATATTTAATAATGCACATGCAACAGAAAAAAAACTTAAACACTAACAACATAGATGTATTTGCAACAGTGTAATTCAGGAGCCAAACCATAGAATAGCATATACTGAGAAGCAAATGCTGCCCATTACAAGTTATCAGGCGCAAAATATCTAAGTGTACGATAAAACACACTGGCAGGCAAATACGCACAATACCAACAAGCTACACACACTTTTAACAGTGTACTCCATGAGCCAAATTATAGGATACATAAACTTAGTAATGTATCTGTTTCTTAAGGATCATGGGGATGGCATTAACTATCCTGACACATTAGAACTAGTGTCAGACATTGTGCATTACCTCAATATTTAGGTGTTTAGCTGTAGCTGTAGCCAATACATTTGGTTCAATTGAGGACAAAACACAAAACAGTCCAGTCAAAGTTAACACCACAGACCTTAACTGAGAAAACCCAGACTAGTCAGGATGGACCAGATTGGGCAAAACAAAAAGTGATGGATGAAGAAGCTAGAATTAATCTATGCCACTGGGAACACCTCTGAGCAGCTTTGCAAACCAACATTTTTTTGCAAATCAGTTCTGACACCACCACTGGCAGCAGTCAGACCCGAAGTGCTATGGTTCTCACACCTTCAGTGAGAGATCACAAGCAATCCCCCAGGCCTCCTCAGTGAGGTGTAGCTTGTGTCTCTAGGCACAGCAAGCCCAGACCCCTCGTGCTGAAGGACTGAGAACCATAGCAGTTCGGGACTGGCTGCTACCATTGGTGGTGCCAGAACTGATTTGCATATTGGTCTCACTCTGAACATAATGGCACATGTAGGCAAAAAAATGATTTGGAAAGCTGCCTAAAGGTGTTCCCCGTGGCATAGATTAATTCTAGCTTCTCCGGCCTTCATTTTTGTTTTGCTGGACCGGATTGGGCAGCAGAGATAGTGGTTTTGTGGAAAATGCCACATAAATATAGCAACTACATTTTCCGTTATCAGATGATTATTCCAAAACATTTTTTCTTTTACCTTGAACAGGGTGCTTGGGCTGCGGCGGCGCCGGTCCCTCCTCCGTTTACTCTTCTTCAGGGGTGGCTGGAGCAGGCCCAGGGGAGGCCACAGGCCCAGGAAGCACAGACACAGGCTCAGGGGAGGACAGCGCAGGAGGCCCAGCAGCAGGCGCTTGTCCCACAGCAGGGCTAGCCGCATTTGCAGGAGAGAGTG
>JASCRC010066440.1:0-14785 GCA_030264455.1 Desmognathus abditus
CCGCCTTTTTTTGGCGGTAGGGTACCTTTTGCGGTATGTACAGCAATGCGTTACCGCATTGCTGTACATACCGCAAATTTTGCCCTAAATTGAGCGGTAGGGGCAATGCGGTGGCGGTATGTACCGAAAGGTACATACCGCCCGCCCCTACCACCCAACTCGTAATCAGGGCCCAGCTGTGCGACTATACAAATGAGATATTTCAAAAGATTGCATGCTTTGTGCTTCTTTTAATATCTGACAGAAGTGAAATACTTTTATTTGAAATCATTTCAGTGCAGGACGACAGGCTGGAAATGTATCCCATTTCATTCACTGAAAGATGTGTTCACAATCCCTTGTACTGAGGTAGCTTCCTTTTAGTCCAGATTAGCTTGGAAAGCCAAGCAATTTCAAAACTTAAAACCGCAGATCTGTGAGTGTTCCTGTAGAGTTTGCAAATTGTGCAAAGCTGCATTTTTAAAATGCATTATCTGTATAATTAAACAATGTGTATCAATGATAAAATATGCTTTTTAAATTACTTTCATATATATTAAAAATGTAGGTGTTATTTTGACACTTGACTGTCTTCTTTAACAAATTTAAAGACCCCTGATAATTGGGGAGCTTGAATATTAGCGGAACATCAACAATCTCTTCAAACATTACACAAAACCACTCATCAAAACTGTAGTTTGAGGGGTTAATGCCTATAGCCGAACAATCCAAAGTTATCTGAAGCCTGGTTCGAATCAAATGTTCGGCTTTTACTTAGCTCTGGTGTTCCAAAAAGAACTAGCCAGAGTCGTGCCATTCAACTTGTCAGTGTAGGCTACATTCCCTGTCTCCCATTAAAGGAGGGAAGTGAAGTGGGAAGATGCACAAATACTCTTGAAAATGAAGTGCACAACTTAAATATTCTATATTTTTTAACCAGGTACGATTGCTCAGTACCTTAGTACAACTGCTGAGTGCTCAGTACCTTAGTACAACTGCTGAGTATGCAGTCATTTTAACTGTCAACATTGTTATTTTAGTTCACAAATAACCCACTGCATCTCGATGTGGGGCATATAAAACCAATGTTTGCCATCTGTCAACACGTAGCCTCTCAACAACAGCAATGTTTTGTTTTTCTTCTTCATTTTGCAAAACTGAGGACATGCACAGCTGCAATGCGCAGTAACAAGGAAATAATAAGTGAAACATTTGTTATAACTTTTGGGTTTGTTTTTACAAATGAAGGGCATTTTGGGTTTGAATTTCAAGACCACTTACCATGTTGTATCCCTATTCACGCATTTGCGGCGGCACAGTTCCTGTGTAGGTATTGGTGGAGCATCAAGTCAGGTCATTGCCTTGGCTCTACTTAGATTTTCCAGGCTTGCCCATCAGTATTGATACTGTAAGAACTTAAAAAAATAAATAAATTGGTAAGACGTCAATCCAAATGGTGCATTTTACAATTCTATACAAGTAGGAATATTGTGCTGTATACGGGATCTTGCGAGAGTACCAAGTAATTTTATTACATGCAAAGGAAAACCATGTGCCCGTCAATTCACCAGCACCAGCGGCTGAATAATTATCATTTGGCAACTTTTTAACAAAAAATGTTGCAATCAAAAATCACTTATTTGATCATACGCATGTTCATCTATTGGATTTTACTTTTTCTACAGCGCTGCATTGTGAACTTTGTTCACAATGTGAACTATAATTACTTTACATGTAATTATAGACTAGGCAAAATAAACTAAGGTATTAAAAATATTATTGTGCTCACATAAAATGTTTTCGTACCTGCTTTCTATTCAGTGGTATAGAAAGAGCAGTTCATTACAATAGCCCCATCTGTTGCATTTGCATTTAATTCTTGATCTTGACAATTTTATTCTTTAAAGGAACTGTCCAGTGAAAAAATGACTTGAAGCAAACTTTTCTCTCATTTTGCACATACTGTATTTTAAAAATAGTTTTGAAAAAGTGTATACTGTTCTGCAATGCCAGACACAGAGGCAGCTTGTTTCTGGGCACAGAAGGTCAGTTGCTCGGTTACTATTTCACTTAGCAACTAGGCTAATACAACGATTAGGGGATGGCATTGAGTAAAAAAGGAGAAGCTGACTGGGGTCTCTGAGGGGCAGCATTCCTCAAAGCCCATGCACAGCATCCACTTTAAGGAAGGAAAGCTTGGGGCTCATAAACCAGCATTTGGGGACAGAGGCAATGCATTTGCATACAGTGAATTGAACTTGCATTCAGCTAGCTAGCCTGCTGGGGTGGAGGAAAAGTTAACATCATGCGATCTCTAAAACCATGCTTTACATTGCATGCAGATTTATGGCACGGACTCAATGCAAGTTAATTCACATTTTTTACATTTGTTGTTTAAAGGGTCGGAGTGTCCCTTTAATGATTTAACGCTTATTTACACTTGTCAAAATGTGCTAACCCGGGTGTTGCCCAATAAAAGGCACAGCTGCAAGTTCAATGGGGCTAAAGAAAATGCGCACAATTACTATTTTTATACCTTTACTGATTTTATTCTAACTTTTGAACCGTGATAGCTAGAAACATAATTTTTTTTCCTGGGCTCAGAACAAGGTGCCAGTGGCAACTAACCTAAATTAGTCGCATTTGAGAAAAAATTGGCGCAAGGACCACCGTTTTAGGTGCAATATGGAGCCCTGTAATAAAGAATTATGTGGGGTTTACTAAATGTACATACAATTTGTCTCAAGTTGATGGCAAAAAATGTGTTTACTCTTGGTGTTTTGCATCTGGTACAGGTTAAGAAGGTTTAACAATTGGTAAACTTCAACAACTGAATCGAGATGTGTTTTCCATTACTCAAAATCACCTTCAGGCAGATTTGTTACTTTTCTTTGGCAACATGTATAGTATTTGTTATGGTGTTAACCTTTAGGGTAATGTACAGTCCTAAATTCAAGTAAAATTTAATTCCGCCAATATCAGCAAGATTCAACATGCAACCAAAGCATGCCACTGTGACTTGCTAGTGATGTTCTGGGCTATCTGTTTACACACAATAATATAATCACTAATTAATGTATACTTGAAAATTACTTCTAGCCAAGAATGCCATGCCTAATGTTTAATTAGGAAGAAAAGCGCATCTCTTTATTATTTCTTACCTGAGCTATTCTGCCACTGCAAGCAACGGTGAGCATGGAGGAGTGCAAGTTCCAAATTCATCTGAGGATAGTCTAATCCAGGGGTACTTCCAAACATTTGCAGGGGTGAGGGGGGCACATTAAATGATATGGGTTTGACTGAGGGTCCAGTAATGGTATAAAAATTTCAGGTAAAACAAAAATTGAAAAAACAATTATTGCAAGACACGCTATTACAGAAGTTATTGATCTTAAGCATACTTAAGCATGCTTAAGATCAATAATAGCATGTCTTGCAATAATTGTTTTTTTGATTTTTGTTTTACCTGAAAGTTTTATACCATTACTAAATACAAAGCCTAATTTTGGTGTCTGGCAATCAAATTAAAGATTTTCTTTAAAATATACTGTTTTAATGGATAGTGGGTTCCCAGAATCCTCATCACAAACCACATGATCACGCTGGTTCCATCAGAGAGCTGAAAACTTTTCAGAGCCCCCTCTTCCGGGGTCCAATTCTGCTGCACGACATCTACGTTGGTGGTTGATAGCTGCAGCCAACGTTGGGCACTGGTAGATCGCGCTCTCATCCCGCTTCTATATAGGTATCTGCAGGGCCCCTTACTTCAGTTTTTTTTTTCTGCGATCCAGACACTAGACAGCTAGGAATCCCGTCTCGTGAGAAAGCTATTTGTTACTGCGTTTTTGGGCCTTGTTTTCCTCAGGGAAATGTCATCCCCAGCTCACGGCTTCAAGCAGTGCTGCAAGTGCCATAGGACAATGTTGGTCACCAATGTCTGTGGTGCTTGGGTGTTGACCATGAAATTGACTACTGAGAGTCTGCCAGGTCATGAAGCCCAAGACCCTGCAGTGCCGGGTCAAGCTCACGGCTGGGCTGCCGAACCCCTGTGAAAAGGGTAAGTCACCCGACAGTGACTTGGCTGAACCAGACCCTGGCTTCTACCCTGAGCAGGGTACTAACTACTGGCATGTGCTTAAGCAAGCCACTGACACTTTGGGGATCCAGCTCCCTGCCACAGAGAGAACGACCAATGTCCTAACAGATCTTAGACGTGCCTGAAGCTAGGGCGGCTGTGGCTTTGACTTTTAGCTTAGCTCTGTCTGAGCCTATCCTTGGGCTCTGGGAGCTCCCCCAGCAGGATTTCTCCAGTTGATCCCAAACTTTCCTGGAAATGCAAGGCCCCTGCTGGTGACCCAGCATTTGTGCGTGTCCATCCTTCGCCACATAGCCTAGTGGTTCAGGCTGCGACTGTACAGTCAAATGTGACCACGTTCCCTGCTCTTCCACCGGACAGGGACTCTAAGCTCCTCAAGGCCTATGCAAAGAAGTCCTGTGCTTCGTGTAGTTTGGGTTTGCGGTCCTTGAATGCAAGCTGAACATTTGCTCGCTACACCCATTGCATTTTAAAAGACCTCCAGAATCTTGTGGCACACCTTCCAGAGCAGTTTCAGGAGGGAGTATCCCATCTGGTTGTTGAGGGCATGGAGACAACAAAACCAAGTTTGCTATGTGGCCTGGATGCTGCCGACTTGGTGGGTCATGCCATGGCCACTTCGGTATCCATGCGCAGACATGCATGGATACGTACATCTCACTTCTTCCCAGATGTACGGTTGAAACTTTTAGACATGATGTTTGATGGCACGCCTTTTTGGTTCCAAGGCAGATGAGGCTCTGGAGTGATTCAGTACCACTCGCAAGACATCGCTGAATCTGGGACATCCCAAACCTGCTCCCAAACTGTTCTCCTTTCAGAGGAATCGGCCTTTGGTCATAAAATCGTAGGCTCTTGCTGCTGAGAAGCAGCAGTTCCAGAAGCAGCTTCCACTGCCTCCAGAGACTGTGGCAGAGGCAGCGATAATGGTCAGGGACAGTCTGGCTCAAAGGAGGTTACCCTTGCCCCTTAGTATTCTTCCTGACCTTCCCAGTGTGGGGTCGGCTGTCAGGGTTTGTAAAGAGATGGGAGGAGATTACCTCCAACCATTGGGTCCTCCAGATCATTTTGTCAGGGTACTTCCTTCTTTTTCCAATCAGGCCTCACACCTCCCCCCCTGCCACCCCAGTCCTCACAAAGATGCGGAGGAACCACATGTCTGTCATGAAGAAGGAGGTGCTCTCCTTCCTACAGAAGGGAGCTGTTCAATGGGTGCCCACCACCAAAAGAGGCCATGGGTGGTACTCCTGTCACTTCCAGGCTCCCAAGAAGGATGGAGGCCTTCATCCAGTTTTGGGCCTACGGACACTGAACAAGCTCATGCGGAAGGATAGGTTCAAGATGTGTACCCTCACCCAAGTCCTGCTGGCATTGTCTGAGGGAGATTTTGGATGGTGAAATCGCATCTTGTGCAGACATGACAAATCCAGTACATAGGTGCGCTTCTGGACACTGCTCTGCAAATGGCGTTTCCACCTCCAGAGCGAATTCTGTCTATTCAGCAGATCCTTGTGGAGGTTTCCCAAGTTCCAGCAGTGAGTTTCCAGAGGTTGCTCGGGCTGATGGCCTCTTACATTCATCTGGTTCCCCAGGCAAGGCTGCGCATGAGGCCCCTTCAGTGGGCTTTGGCTTCCCAGTGGAACCAACACACCGGGGACCCACAACAAAAATTAACTGTGACAACCCTCCTAGCATGGCAATTGCGCTGGTGGGGGGACATGGAGATTCTTCAGGGAGGTGAGCCATTTCAGCTGCCACCTCCTCAAGTAACTAGTGACAGACGTGTCGCTCTCAGGGTGGGGAGCGCACATTCTGGCACTATCCACCAGTGCACTGTGGAGTCCAGAAGAATCCTCTCAGCATATCAACTTGTTGGAACTGAGAGCGATCAGGCTATAGCCCTTCGTTCCATTCTCCCATCTCTGCATGGCAGATTGGTACTAGTTCTCATGAACCACACCTTAGCCATGCATTACCTAAACAAAAGAGGGGTGGTGTCCTTTTGACTTTGCCAAGAAGCACCACTCCTCTGGGAGTGGGCCATCCTGCATGACATTCATCTCCAGGCTGCTCATCTGGCCAGGGAGGAGAACGTACAGGCAGACATGCTAAGTGAGTCACTTCTCAGTCTCCCACGAGTGGGAGCTCCATCAGGAGGTTCTCCAATCCATTTTCTGCGCTTGGGGCACTCCGCAAGTCGACCTATTTGTTACTGCAGAAAACAAAGTGTCTTCTTATCTGGGCCAGAGTGTACCCTCTAAAGGGGGCACTTGAAGATGCGTTGACAAAACACTGGTATTTCAGACTTGTGTATGAGTTTTCCACTCAAGCCCTCATCGGGGCTGTGAAGAGAGTCCATCTGGCATCCGTGTGTGTTTTTTTCCCCCCATCTGGGGGCCAAAACGACCCCCAGACTGGTTGTATGTAAGTGTAGTTTAGGGTGT
This sequence comes from Desmognathus abditus, assembly GCA_030264455.1. NCBI lineage: Eukaryota > Metazoa > Chordata > Amphibia > Caudata > Plethodontidae > Desmognathus > Desmognathus abditus. The sequence continues at coordinate 6,520 of JASCRC010066440.1, forward strand.
TGCCCCTAGTCTCTACAGGGTTCACGTGACCCCTGTCCAGCATGGGAGGGTCCATGGGAAGGTCCCTTGTCCCTAGGAACCTGGAAATTCCTGCCTTATGTACAGACAGAGAACACAGGGGGCACCCTCCAGCAGCCCTATATCTTGCACGACCCTTCCCTGGCTAGGATTAGCTCAGGAGGTCTGTGAGTATTTTTCCCAAAGACGCTTGTTAAAATGCTCAGAGAAATGTATTTTTCCCTTTGGTTGAAGTATATGAATGTATTTCCTCTCTTTAATATGGGAGCTCTGCACCGCGTTGTTCGAGGCTCCCGGTTCCCATAGTTATTCAATGGGCGTTTGGATGCCCAAGGCTACTGTGTAGTAGCAAGCACCTAATACTAGTTTTCTATTAAAAATCACAGTTAATTCATAGCACCTTTATGCTTTAACTGCAGATTCGCAGAAAAGTGCATCCGGCTCCCCTGAGTGATCTAGCTCGGATCCAGTGCTCGATTCCATGTTTGGGCTCCCCTCAGAATGTGTCCCCTCCATTTTGGCTCGCCACATGGTTTGTTTCAAAAGTTGAGTCCCCACTCTAAAATGGAGTCTGGGGGTGTTGACCTTGGCTCCCAGGCCTGGGATCAAGTGTCAGCCACCCCCAGGGGTTTGCCTCTGGCCAGGAGCAGCCAAATAGGTATGCTCCTGGACAGCTCTCTCTCTCCTCCCAGGGGGGAGAAGATGAGCCGGCAAAGGTCTTGACACCCCGCTCTGGGCGGGAGGGGATATTTAGGGTGAAGCACAGTGATTTCCTATCACTTATTTGACCTCTGAGCTTGCACAAGTCTGTGAAGTTGCAGGGGGGTTTCTCCTGAGGAAGATAGGCCAAGAGGGAGCACCTGATCTTCTGTGTTCTGGGCTATGACAGCTCAGTAAGCCTAGCAGCGCTCCAGAGATTGGCTTCCTTTATCCTGTCAGATATTGGAGTGGGTGAGTCCTGATGGCGCCATCTGTGGTACTGGCATTGTGATCTGACAATTTCTTGCCATTTTGCTGTGTTTTTAAGAACTGTTTGCGGAAGACTATTTCACGTTTTTGAATTGCTGGAACGACTCACCTTTGTGTTCACGAGAAGAAAAGCAACCGTTTTTGCTATTACTGATTTCACCTATTTTTGATAAAATAAGTGTCTATTTTTGATGATCTCAGTCTCGACTGCCTTCATTGTGTAGCATTTTTGGTGTCTGTTGCAGAAGAGCTGACGATCCCGGTACTTACACCCCTAGATATCGCGGGAGCCTCTGCACGTGGCACGCTCAGGATGCTGAACTGGATGGTGTGTTCATGCAAAAGGGCCAAGTTGCTACCCCTGGGTCCCATTTCATAACAAGGGCAGTGGTGGCACACCTCAAGATGTACAGGTGCCAGATGATTCTGATAGCACCAGACTGGCCCCAGCGAGTCAGGTACTCAGAACTGTTGGAACTCAGTGTGGCAACACCAATCAAACTGCCCCATCAGGCAGACCTACTTTCGCAGTGGAGGCGAGAGGGGTCAGGTTCTTCATCCAGGCTCAGACAGCCTCAAACTGCATGCTTGGCTTCTGAAGGGGTGAGATATAGCCACTGGGATCTTACTGATGTCGGTATGTCTGCTCATAAACCATTGACGAGAGTGGTCTACAAATCCTGCTGGCAGCGGTTTTGTGACTGGTGTACTACTTCTGACAAAGATCCTTTCAACTCTGGTTATAGAGATGAGGATCAATGGAGGTATGATATAAGTGTTGTTTGCTTAGTTCGGGAGTGTTTATTTTAGAGTAATGGAGTTAAGAGTAATGGTGATATGCTAGACTTCAGAAATGTTATTTCCTCGGTTTTGGTGTGTTATCTTAAGTCGATTATATTCCCGAGTTAAACCGAAGGCCATATAAGGGCTGGAGATGGTGCTGTCTGGCGTTGAAACAGTGCCATTTCTAGCGAAACTGCAGTGACTTTGCTGCTAGCACCACTGTTCTCGTGGCTTGCTTGTGAATTCATGCCTGTTTATCACACTTCTCCAGTGACAGCTTGTTGGTGTCGCTGGGGAAGTGTAGATGGCGGTTTTATGTGTGTACGGGCCCGAGTAACAAAAGAGTGGCCTCTTTTGTGACGCGGACCCATTTGCTTTTTCTAGATATAATTAATGGCTGCCAGCAAAAGGCCAGGGTCGAAAGTGCTGTTTCTACTAATGGGGTCTGAAGCCCCGAATCAAAAGAACAGAAATGGCACTCTGCAGTGCTATTTCTAGTAATTTCATCCGGAGCTCTTACCAGGACACTCAGGGCTATATCCCCCTAACAATGTCTATGGGGGATGTGTAGCATCTGAGATGCTACACATCCCCCAGTCGTTAGAAATTCACTGGAGGCCACAGAAAGGGTGTGGCTGCCAATGAATGCCTAGCACCAAACTTGCAGAAAAGGTGCCGGGAGGCCATCGAATGCCCAACGAATGCCTCACGCATGCAAAAGAATGTGGCATGTGCGAGGAAATAATTTGGTGCGCTGGAGAATTCGCACCATGTGGCGTGTGTTCCCCAGCACACCGAATGATTAAAATCCGCCTGTAAGTGTCCAAGCAGAACCTTCCAAAAATGGCTCTTGTGCCATTCACAGCAATGAGACCTCTGCCCCTTGCAACTAGCTCTCGTACAGATGCTGTGCGCAGAGCACTTTAAACTTGATTCCAAGCACACTGATTTCCTTTGTCTCCACCACCTGTGCATCCATCACTGCTTGTGTGCCGGAACTCTATGCACTCATGCTCTTTGTGTTGAGCGTTCTGATCACTTGGGCCTCAAGGTTATCTGATTCCTAGACTCTCAGTAGCCTGTCTCACTCTTAAAGCTGCTCATTCGTTTTTCGACTTTACGTTCTCTATCCATTCAGTTAGATGGAATGTGTTGAATATTGTGTAACATAAGACACCTTGGGTTTTTTTTTGGCTTTGCGTCTGCTGCCCTGGGTATATTACTTGCATTACCGACTGGGCAAGGAGGTTTGAAAAATGACCAGCCAATCTGATCTGTTCTCCGTCTCCTCACCAAAGATCTGTGGCGCTTTTCTTTGCCACAAGTTCAGATGTATAAAATCACCAAGCCTTTAGTAGGCTTTCACCCATCAGTTGCCTAAGTTACAACAGAGCTGTTTTCTCAACCTCTAGCCCAGTGTCTTTTGATACTTTATCCTGGACTTAGCAGTGAAATGTACAGCTCCACTGGGCCCATGCCTCTTGCATGTTTTTTTCTTTTTTTGACTCTGTTGTTGCACTGCTCCCTTACAGCCTGTTGCCTCAAATATTGGCTCAGAAGCGATCATCTAGACTGGTCTTTATTTCAACCTTGTTGCTGTTTCTCTTCCACTAAAAATACTCTCTTCTCACTCACAGCTGACCAGTTTTCATCCCATTTCCCTCCCTGTTACCTCTAAGCTTCCTGAAAAAGCATTTGCCAAGTAGTGATTGTACTTTGTGGAATCCTCCAGGACTAGCTTCAGAGTGGCTTCAAGCCTGAAATGGATATACAGTTCGTACTTGCCTGTTTGTTTGACTTCAGACAGGGATTGGATATTTGAAGACGTGCACGGATTTTATAAGCTCTGCATTCTACATCTTTCCATTCTCTTCCACTGTCAGTCTTCCCTTTGTATTTAAGGCTCTGTACTCTAATCCACTACCTACTTTGAGACTGTATGCTAATGATGTCCAGGTCTCCTTTTTTATAGTTTTTTCCTGATGTTGTACGAGGTCTCCAAAGCCTAGTGTCTGTTTCTTTTTTTGCATGGCGATAGGGTGTTGTCTGGAGCCAACTCCTTCCCATTTGTTTGTTGGAAGCTTAATGAACTCCCACCAGCAGGTCGGAACCGTGTCTTTTCCCACACGGTGTACAAATGGCTTGCAAAGGTCTGGTCGCCATGCCTTTTTCTTACCTGTGTGCTGCAGCAGAGCTACTAGCATTGTCTCATACCTTCTCAGGACACATCTGTAGTAAATACTGTTGACATTTCAGTGTGTTCATTGCAAGAATCAGTATCTCCAAAATGTGGCTGCTAGAATTGTGACCGAATTGCCAGCACTCCAGTTCTGTACGCCCTCCTTTTCCTTCCCGTAGACATTAAGGCCATCTATCTGTCTTTCTCATATGGCATGCTGAAATTGGGGCCTGGCTTGATTGGTCTCATCTTGGCACACCCTTTATCTTTACTCTTTTTATTTTTTGCTCTCCTAAGTATCTGACTGCCTATGCAAGTTAACTGGGTGATACTCATATGTAGTCCTGTGTCATATGTAATAGACAAAGCAAATGTTTCAAGCCTATTGTATCATGCTCTCTTCTGCCCCATCTACTGTAAATGGGTGGTTTTCTTTTATTAACTTTCCGGAATAATTTTTCCTGCTCGTATGTGCATGTTTACATTTTCTGATGTGAACAAGATGGTGGGGTGAGGAAGAAGCCCAGAATAGTTCTTTTCAGAGCTTTTACTAAAGCCATGAAAGTGACGAATATATTTCAGTGGTTCCCATCTCGGGCCCACTCCTTCTTTATTTCCCTGCCAACCATTTGAGTTTTGGAGCGTGAACACCTGGCAAAGTACCATGACGTTCTCTTGGATATAAGCTTAGGTTACCTTGGAAGATCTTCACATCTGCGATCAGCCCAGCATTACTCTGCATATGCAGGGTGAATGCTGAGGTGGTTGCTATCGCAGCAGATTTACAAGAGTCCTGAAAACATGCATGACTGACAAAGCTTAGCCGAACTTCATATCAGACTCCTCTTATCATTTGGAATACTCTGCTGTGCAAATAGCCTGTGAATCTTCCACAGTCCATATGGGCCTCCTGTTTTCCATGCATTAATGAGGAGCATATGAATACCTGCAGGGCTTGCAATTAGATGGGGAATATAAATATTCTTGGGTCTTATGTCATACCTGCAGTGATCAAAGAGAGTAAAGCCTGAAAATGCTCTGCTCTGCAGTCTTCATTTCATGCTGTAAAGTGTGAGAGGCCTGTGGGAATGTCTGTGGTCCTCTGGACTCCATGCAGTCGTTGGTGTAATAAAAATATGAAAATACCCATGTCCCTCTTTATTCCCAGCACGCATGAGCGAGAAACCTCAATGTCTGACGGTAGTCTGTAGCATCTGAAATGGTATATAAGATAGGAATGCGACAAATACTTACCGTCCTCTATAATCTATGATTCTAGTGAAAGCAAATTTAAATGTCAAGGATTGGCCATGGATTTAATTTTTGTGTTTATTACAATTGAGTATTTTAATGGATTGGATACACCTTCTGTGAGCAGTGCAAATGAAGGCATTGTAGTGCCAGACTAATACTACTACACACAGAAGGTTTTACAGTGGCAATGTGGATAGTTGGAGATTTTACTCTTACCCTTGCAGGAAACCCTCATTTTGTGTTGCTCCACTGCTTAGTCGCCATTGGATTTCTTTTAAATGGATTTGGAAAGCTGAGTGTTCTATTGAATTGGCAGAGTCTGCATTTGGTAAGAGATGGCAGTGGCTGCTTCAGTTGGTTTCCTGGTGGTTTTTTGATCTGATTTTGCTAGCGCGCACACTATAGCTTTTGCATATCTACCAGTCTGAAAAGCACGAAATTGGCACAATCGACAAATACATCCAGGCCCATAAAATATTTTTCAGTATGAATAGTAGCATGCCCCGGAAGAAGTGGAATGTGGCAAACTGAAGGGGCTGCACCACTGCATATCAACCTTTGAGTTTCAAGATGGTACATGCTACTGGTGTCACCACCTTATTTTTGATGTAAAATGTTTAACTAAAGGCTTGTCTCAGTATTTGTAACTGATCATTGTGAAATCTGTGCTGTAATAGCTATTTCTAATCTTATTAGTCCAATAATTATCTGTAAAAACGTAGTACACGTTTTATATTTGCTCCTTTCTGCTATTTGCAGAATTTTTGTGACACTGTTAATATTGTGAACTTTCATGATGTACCAGTAAAGCATTCGATTTTACAATAATTGCTTGTTTTGTTTATCCTACAGCATTACCCTTGGTGGATTTGGAGCTGATCGCTTTTATCTGGGACAGTGGCGTGAGGGACATGGAAAGCTCTTCAGCTTTGGCGGTCTGGGAATTTGGACCCTGATAGATGTTCTGTTAATTGGAGTGGGCTATGTAGGTCCAGCAGATGGCTCGCTCTACATTTAACCTGGTATTCAGGTGTAAAGAGGAAGGACTTGAAGTATGCTAACTTTATAGAACTGAGACCATTTTCTGCTTAATTTATTGTACAGTATCTGTACTTTAGCTGCACTTTATCTACCTTGATTAAGGTTATGCTGCTTAGAGTGGATTGGTTACATTCTTTTTGCAAGCTATATTTTTTCTGTGAAAAAATGTTAATTTATCAATTCCAGTAGTGACCATTCAAAAATATTAGAAGTGCAAATATCCAATCCCTTTGGACTTGTTAAAATACGTTTGTTTGGTTTGTACATACGCCTTGCCAAGTATTGGATCCACGATTAGAAATATTTATCTCAAGGAAAGAATCTGCCTTCTGATTGAAGTTTTTGTTTACTTGTGCAACGTTTTTGTTCATATGGCTTGCATGAATTAATGTATGGTTCAGTTAGACAGCCCTTCATTTCCTTGTTGCTTAAAGGTATATGGGAGAATGAATCGCACGCACTGAGGCTCTTTAACAAGTTCACAGTGCTTTCAGAGCACATTTTTTATACATCTAATAGGATTACATCTCCCCTCTACTGAGGCGCTGTCAATCATGCAAGAAATATGGCTCCTGTTTTGATCGAGGGCTGTTTATGGCTCATGGCAGACATGGGGTGCAGTCAGCTTAGTTGGTATGTCAAGCTGTAGCGCTATATATGAAGACAACAGTAAATCCATACATTTAAGGCTCCACACAACTGCTAAGTCGTTGTATTTTCTCATCCTCCTTCCCTCGACTGCCCGATGACGGGAAGTAGCTATTGTATCCACACTGATGTAACCAGTTTATGGATCAAGAAGAAAGGACTTGCATGAAGTCCTGAAAAACAAAAGAGAATTTACAGTATCTTGGAACACACACCCAGTGAGTTTGTCATTGCTTTGTTTTTGTGTACATTCTATGTAGCGCACCACCAGTGTGAATAAAGTCACTTTTTATTTCTCATTTCTTAGCATTAAGTTTCTCTAATTGTCATTCTTTTCTTACCACAGTAAATTCGTATGAGTACAAATATAAGATTAAAAACTGTTAAAGTAGTAATTAGTTCTGCTGTGAATGCATATTGGTAAATGTCAATCTGCGTGTAAGAACTGTGCTTCGCCCTACCAAATATGGATGCGCTAGATGTTTTTCAATAAGATTTTCAGATAGTCTGTTCTATTTTACACTGCCTTTCCTGCAGGATAGACCGTTGCACTCTCCTGACAAAGTTTAATGGGACCAAAACATTGTATCAGGAGCTAGGGTAAGACTGGTCACTTAGCACTTGGTCAGGCCATGACTGTTTAAAATGGCATCAGTCTGAAGTTGAATTGTCCCTGTATGCACTCAAAGCTGAATGCTAGGGCAATATGCAAAAGCTACATTATGGAACATATCTTTACTTATTTGCCTCACAGCAGTAAGGAAAAAGAATATTGTGATATAATCGGTGTGTAACTATGGGATCACCTCGGCTAATCAACCAGGGAGCAATTTGCTCCAATAGGATGACTACACTAGCATTCTACAAGAATCTGTGTTGGTGCAGCTATGAAGATGTTCGACATCAGTAAGAAGATGGTTAACATGCACTTCTTCTGCCATTTCCATAAGGCAGGCCAGTGGCCCAACAACATCAATAGGAGCCTCCTGTCAATTTCTTAGCACCTGTTGAGAGGATCCTTGTGATGAAAGTGGGGCCAGGGGTAGCAACTTGCCCTTTTCGCACATACACACCCCCTAGTTCAGCGCCCTAGGCCTGCCTCGTACAGCGCCCTTCTGAGATAACTAGGGGTGTCAAATAACCAGGATCGTTCGCCCGTATGTGCAAACACCAAAAATGCCACAAAAAGAAAGGGATCAACTCAGGATCTTTCAAAAGTAAGACACGTGTTTATTAGCTCAAAACAGATAGGCACATTAAGAGCAGAGCAGGTTACTTTATTCTCATCACCACGCGGTGAATCGTTACATTACAAGCAAGGTAGATAGGACTGCGTCTAGTTTCTAGTGGTTCAGTTCGGTACAGCAATCTCTA
>JASCRC010077504.1:0-14306 GCA_030264455.1 Desmognathus abditus
GCTGATACATGATCCTATAATATATACGACAGTAGTGCACTGTTCATACTGTGTATTTGTTAAATACTGTATGCGCGATACTGCGATGATGGTGGATGTACAAACAGGTACACAGAACTGTAGTACAGTATGTCAGAGTGCACCCGAAAGTGTACTCTGGCATACTTTGTTTTACACTTTTCATCAACTTTGCTCTGCTTTTCACAGGGTAAAGAGATGAACGGGCACTCTGCAGGAGGTGGTCGTGGCAGCCGTGGATTTGGCTGAGGGAGCAGATGAGACTGGTACAGTGCACTCACTGTTTTCAGGGCCGATTCTTTCTACCACATACTACTTGCTTGTGTGTCCCCTTTTCCAGTTCTACAGTTCTCCATTGCTTATTCATGCAGCTCATATGATTCCTCTGATACTTTTCACGGACATGCCTTTCTGCAGTCTTTGCTTGTGTTCGCCTGCCTCTGCTCACTGAAGCTTTACTGTTACTATACAGTGTCCAACTAGTATCGATCCTTTTTTTTGTCTTTCCATTTTAAGCCGTCTTGACACCCGTGCAATCAGAAAAACTGGAAAAGGCTGCAGTATACTGGACTGTCCTAGGGGCTAATGAGATTAGTGAGGTGCTAATCCTGAGTCCTTCTACTGCATTCAAGCGTGTGCGTCTCATTTCCAATATTTGTAGTTTCTCATTGTTTACTCCAGTGGCCCAAATGATTCCTCTCATGCTTTTCATGGCCATGCCTTTCTGAACTCGCCCTTGTGCTCACCAGCCTTTGATCACTGGAGCTATTGGTGTACAGTGTCTAACTTGTCACGCCCGTTCTCTTTTCCCTTTATGAGCTGACATGACATCCATGGCAAGCCCAGGCCTTCACGAGGCATTGGCAGTGGAGGTGATCATGGCAGCGGTGCATTCGGACCAAAGGGCAGAAAAAATCAGAACACTTCACAGTTTTCTGGGCCTTGCGTCTTTCTACTGCATGCATGCTTGTGTGTCCCCCTTTCCAGTACTGTAGTTTTCCATTGCTTAAAGAAGAACCCAGGTTGTACCCGCACTCAAATACATGTTAATTACATAGTCTATGTCACTATTTTTAGATTTGGAAGTAATCGGTGCTGGGGAAAAAACCTCGCGTGGTCAGCGGGGAAAAATCTACACAGGAAATTGAAAATCAGACTAACTTAGTCTGTTCCCCTGCACTCGCAATGAGACAAAGCTCGGAATATATTCTTTGAACTCAAAAAATCATGTAAAGGACGAAGTTACGTATACGATTTTATAATCTTCTTTTATTCAAAATATGCATATGTATCAATTTTTCTCACATCAGCAAAATAATTCAACAATATATAACACAATGTGGATTTTCCCTTACACCTATTGAACAAACTAAAAGAAAAAGACTTACTAACATAAATACTCCTGACTCACTCAATAGCGCATGGAAATACAAGATTGAATATTATTTCCAGTAATCTGACGCGTTTCGGGGTCTTCAAAACCCCATCTTCTGAGAATAAGCGCTTAATTTCTTCTACATACCTAAATTTAATCAGAAATAACGAAAGCATCAGTAACATCACAAAGGTAAATTAGATAAAGAGCACAGTTAAGGCAACATCTCAAAAGAATGTCATCTGTATTTCTCAAAGTTATAGCATCAATGTCAGCTGTTTCAATACACTTATATGTGATTGAACACATTTTTGCATAATCAATATATTAATAATACTTCAAAAGAGAAATACTAGAAACAGTAAATCTGCCTTATCACTCCACCAAGATTCCACTCAGTAGAGAGAACTGCATTACAGGTTCAAATATCATAAATTACAAATATACATCACTGGTCAGGCCGGGCAAGCATCTAGCAAAGAGGCAAAAATTGCTTCTCTGCGTCGACGCTGGGTCCGACCTGAACCGCTGAAAATAGGATGTAAGGAATAATTCGCCTATATTTACATAAGTCGATTTTCACAGTAAAAATTGTCCCAGTGTTGATACTTCACATGGCATCATACAACTATTATCACATAATAAGCACTTTGATCAGGCCGGGCAGTCATCAATCAAGGAAACAGATGTGTCTCCGTGTCGATGCTGGGTCCGACCTAGATCGATCGTATAGTATCCAATCATTTCCAATAATTCGCAAATCATAACAGGCCAATATTTAGCAATAATAAGTCTACCAGATACCGCCAATAAAGAAAACAGTGGTCAATGTTCAGCTCAGAGTACTTACCCCTAATAGGGTCTCACACTGACTCACAACATACGTCCTCCAAATCGAATACACCCGACAACATGCATTTGTACTAAAAACACCAATGGAAAAACAAAGAGGAAGAATATTACAATCTCAATTGATTAGGGATCTAGATTACTTACAACACAGATTCAAAAGAAAGAAAAAAATGATAAGTAGAAAAAGTAAAAAAAGCGATACAAGATGAAGCTTAGTTCATAAAGGACTATCTACTTAAATTAATCCAATAATCTTTAAGCAAAGAGAAGAGGAAGCATAATATAATACTCACCATAACACTTAATTCTTCAAATAAGTATATTGTCCAGAAAAGATCCTTAAGACTATGTACAGGATGACAAAGTATCCACTAGAGTCACCAAGGAATCAATTGGTTCCACCTGGGTGAACAAATACACCATATGTTTCAAAACCTATGTAAAAACACATCTAGATATCGAACGAAAAAATAATAAGTAAAGAACGTAAAAAAAGGGATACAAGATGGAGCTTAGTTCATGAAGAACCATCTACTTCAATTAATCCAACAATCTTTAAGTAAAAAGAAGAAGAAGTATGAAATAATACTCACCATAACAATTAATTCTTCAAATGAGAATATTGTCCAGAACAAACCCTTAAGAATATGTACAGGATGACAAAGTATCCACTAGAGTCACCAAGGAATCAAATGGTTCCACCTGGGTGAACAAATAAACCATCTGTTTCAAAAACTATGTAAAAACACATCTAGATATCGAGGTTGAATAAGCTACACAGAATACCTTAAATAAATCATATAAAATGATTGAATAATGAAAACAGGATCCCTGTGTAACACAACCAGTGTGTTGATACACAGGGATAGAGATATGTGGTAATAAATAAAAAGACCAAAAGTCTAATGAGGTCTAATCTTAAAGAGCAGTATGTACTAACAAAGATTTGCCGGTTTGTAAATTTTAAAGGCATAAAACACCAAACCTAAACAGATCCGATGCAAATCGAGTTTAATGTGGCACCATCATAAGATTAGTGCCCAAAGATGATACAAAAAGAAGATATGAAATAACATGATGTCCAGAATGTGTTTTGAAAATACAGCAGAAAACCTGCTGCAAAAAATAGTAGGCTATTGAAACAATAGAGGTCACACGGCAGTTCTTAATGACTTACCAAAGGAGGCAAGAGAGCCTATTCCTCAGGCACACTAGCAGGGTGTCGTCGTCTACCCAGAATTATTCATCTTTGTGAAGCGGCTAAACTTATCCCGCTGGAGCTAAATCAGCTGTATCTGTATTTATACAAGTAAACAAAGTAAAAGAAAATGAAAAAATAAACCCCCTCAGATAAACTGATCATACAAGGTTAAGGGATACGAGTGTCCTCAAGTAAAATTCTCAGCGTGCGTCTACTTACTTACTTGTAGGAAGACGTACCACCACTCGTCCTGTGCAGCGTCCCGGTGTGCTCTCTCGTAATCCAAGGCAGAAAAACGCCCTACTCTATATAGTATCATTAATTACTCTCAACTTGCCACACCTGAAAGAGTGGAACCGCATGTTGAGACGTCATCCGATGGTGAAGGATGAGAGATCTGGGAAATGTAGTTTTTTCAGCAAAATCTTCGTTCACGCGGCATATCTGAGCGGCCGATGGTAAAACCCAAATACGTCTGAAATCTCAATACCATTGTCCTGTATAGTCAAAATATTGATTTCGCTTAAGAATATCTTGATGCACTACGAAGGGCAACCGCACGCGGCAATGCTAACCACCGCCAGTAACCGTAACCTCGCTGGACGTAGGATTGCATCATGGGGGATGTAGTCCCTCATGCGTCTAAAAGAATGCGTAGAGGACTACGTTGAAGAAGCGTCTAATATATTGGAGAACCATTCAGGAAAATTACCTGAAGCATAACGTAGAGGGATACCTCCCAAATTCAGATAATTCGTGTCATGTATGTTCCCGCGTTACAGAAAATAGTGCCTACAACTCCCCATTACGTAACCGAGTGTTCTAACGAGATGATCGCGTCCATAAGACAGTCGAATCGTGCTTGACCCGAATCGAGAGAAGGGCGACATATTGAAGGGAACCCGCAGAGTTAAATTAAAAACCTAAATAATAAAATAAAACAAAAATGTTTGATGAAAATGAGCAACCAACCTAGAAAGTAGATAACAAGAGTAGAATAATAAGCAGAAAAAAAATAATAATAAAATGAAAAATAATACAAATAAAGATAAAAAAATAAAAATAAAAATAAAAAAATCAAAAAAACCAGATGAAATGCAAAGAGGTGAAGTACAAGCACCAATACACAACAAAACAAAACAAAACAAAATAATCCAATCGTACCTACTACCACATCGGGGTATCTGGAAAAAGAGCTGAACACTTACCAAAGGCAAAGTCTTAAGTTTGCTAAATATACCATGGACCCAATATACTCAAGTTATGTTAAATCCCATAAGAAATGAACATTTAGATCGCTTATTCACCATTTTAATATTCCTAAATATAGAGACATGGTCACATAAATAAAGAAATACATAGTTGCATGATTACAACGCATGAACGGGATAAAGGACCAAACATCATAAGCATAACATAGTGAACCCTCTGATCGACTATTCACTATTTTTATATACCTAAATGTAAAATCATGGTTACAGAATTTAATAGTTGCACGATTACATCACGTAAAAGGGATCAAGGACAGGGAATCATAAGAATACTGAAAAAATTAATTGCTCATTCATCCCCTTCGGTGACAAACTATCCAATGTGTCAATCCACCGCCCCTCCTTCTGTAATAACAATCTTTCTCGGTCACCTCCCCTGATTGTTTTTGGTACCGAATCCACAACCTGAAATTTCAATTGATTTACATTGTGTTTGCATTGATTAAAGTGACGTGCTACTGGGGACTTAATGTTATTCGTTCTGATGGCACTTTTGTGTTCGTTTAACCTCTCCCTAAGTAGCCGGGTAGTTTCACCGACATACAATAAGCCACAGGGGCATTTAAGCACGTATACAACGTATGTTGAATTACAAGTGAAGTACCCATTGATGGTATATTTATGACCTGAATGTGGGTGTGTCACTGTCGGACCCCGAATAATAGCATTACAGTTCCCACAGTTTAGACATGGGAAGGTGCCCTTCCTTTGTTTCCGTAAGACGGATTGCGTGGTGTGTCCTGGATCCAAATCTGTCTTGACTAAGTAGTCTTTAATGTTCCTTGCCCGTTGGTATGCAAACATGGGGGGTATCGGAAAAAGTTTTTCTAAGTTTGGATCAAGATGAAGTAATGACCAACTTCTCCTAACAATTTTCTCGATTTTAAATGAGTTCGTGCTATATTGATGTACAAACACCATTCTGTCATCTTTCTTCTTATTCTTTTTACTGAGTAAATCCTCTCTCGAGGTTTGTAAACACTGAGAAATCTGTGAATGCAACTCATCCTTCTGATATCCCCTAGCCTCCAATTTCTGGCTATAATTTAGAGATCTTTCTTTAAAGGTATCAGTTGATGATATAATACGCCGAAGGCGTAGAAACTGACTTTTGGGAAGGTTTTTTACCAGATTGGTGGGATGGTGGCTTGTGGCGTGCAGAAAACTATTTTTATCGGTAGGTTTCTCAAATATATCAAAACAGAACTGATTATTGACAATCGATACAGTAGTATCCAGAAAATTCACAGTAGGGTTGCCGATGTTAATAGTGAATTTGACAGATGTATGAATGGAATTCAAAAATAAAAAGAATTGGTTCAAACTCTCTAGGTCATCATTCCATACTACAAAAATATCGTCGATGTAACGATACCAGCATATAATTTTTTCTCTCCACGGGGTCCTCAATATATTCGACTGTTCGAACTTATGCATAAAGATATTCGCATAACTAGGGGCCATGTTGGACCCCATCGAAGTTCCCCTTATCTGCTGATACCATTGCTTATTGAAACAGAAATAGCTATTCGATAAAATGAATTGAAGGAGCTGTAAAACAAACGGAATCGGACATCTCAAAGGTCTCGTCTCTTCTAAAATTTCTTGTACTGCCTGAATACCTTCTATATGAGGAATGACTGTATAAAGACTCACGACATCAATTGTTAAGATGATGGCTGACGTAGGTAAGTCCTTAATATTTGTGATTTTATTAATAAAATCAGTCGTGTCTCTCAAATGTGTGGGCAATTGTTGCACTACTGGTTGTAGAAACCGATCAATATACTGAGCTAAGGGTTGGAAAATAGATTCCATCCCTGAGACGATAGGTCTCCCTGGTGGTTTTTCCAGTGACTTATGAATCTTAGGTAAAAGATACAACATCGGGCGTATGGGAAAGACAATCGTTAGTGCTTTTTTTGATTTGTAATCAATCCAATCATTGGATTCAGCATTTTCCAACATAACCTCCAATTGTTTAGACAGGTCAATGGTGGGATCTTTCTCCAAGTGTTTATAGGTCAACACATCTGCTAACTGTTGAGAAGCCTCACTCAAATAATCTTCTCGTTTCAACAACACTATTCCCCCTCCTTTATCAGCTGGTTTAAATATTGTTGTTCTCTCCTGCGATAAATCAATCAATGCTTGTTTTTCATGTCTAGATATATTCAACCTTTTTGGGGTGATAAATTTTGTTTTTTCAAACGAAGACCAAACATTCTTAAAGAAGGCTTTAAGTACCGGAGAGTTGGTTTCCGGATGGAACAGACTCTTGGGTTTTATTTGTAAATATCTGTGTTCCATAGCTGTTGACTCGGGTTGTTGAGAGAAAAAATGTTTCAGAGACATTTTCCTAAAGAATTTAAACAAAGCTATTTTAGTCTGAAATTTATTGCCCCCATAAGTGGGGACAAAGGATAAACCTCTGTTTAATACCTTCTGCTGTACACTCGATAGTACCATATCAGACAGATTGACAGCTAAATTTACTTGCGGTTTCGAAGATTCATCGTTGATGGAATCAGTAGTTCCTTTGTGATATTTTTGGCCGCCCCTCCTTGTTGGAGTGCGGAGGGGCCTGGCACTAAAAAAGAAACCATTGATTGGTTAGAACCTTTAGGAATTGCACCACTCTTTTGTGAGCTACTCGTCCCACTTCTCTGAGAACCCGGTCTCAGGGCTACTTGTTGAATTTGACGTACTTCATCCGGCGCTACTTGAGAAGAGCGCTGTTGAAGTAGAGATTGTAACTCCTGATCAGTAAATGAATCAATATCTACCCTCTCCATATTTGATCGACTTTCAAAGGATGTTGGTACAGTATCTTTTTGGACCTCAGAAATGATAGGGGTGTCAGTTTCACTTTCGGAGGTCGAGACACTTGATGATGACTGTGAACCAGTCTGGGTCGTGGGTTTTTTTGTAGGATTACTTTTATTAGGAATATTATATCTATCCGGCCAGGTATATACCTCATCATTCAGGTAATCGTATGCGTCTCGTCGAAATTTTCGCAACTTGGTTTTCTGTAGATCAGCAGTATACTCTACAATAGATTTGTTAATATTCTCAACTACTTCATCCCAATGTTTAGCTTCCAAATCCTGTGCTAGTTGATCCGACATAAGTTTTACTTCTGCTTCAACTTCCTTTATATAGGCTGCTAATTCTTGTATTGTCAAAATGATAAGATCTAAAGAACATTTGTTTAATACTGCCCTCCATTTTCCTAAAAAACCTTTCCTGTGTCTACATAATGTTGGAAGCTGTAGAAATCTAAGGCCTCGTGGTATGCGACGAATTTTATGGTATTCTGTGAGGGTAATTGCATGCAGGTTAAGATTAGCTGCCTTTCTTGATAAAAACTCCAACTGCCTCACTGATGCTTGTCTAGATGGTGCCTTTAAGAAATCACCTTTCTGTGAAAATGCTACTAAGGTTGCTTCTGCCTCTTCTTCTGAAAATGTTAGTGTTGTTGCACCTTTATCTGAAAGTTCAGATATTTCTTGAAAAGACATTTTTTGTATTAATTTTTTAAGATTGAAAACTGGTGCTGGGTACGTGAAGTTGACCACAACAAACACGACGAGAAAAACCCAGGTTGTACCCGCACTCATAAGCATGTTGATTGCATAGTCTATCACACAATTTTTAGAAATTAGGAAATAATCGGTGCTGGGGAAAAACCCCCGCGTGGTCAGCGGGGAAAAATCTACACAGGAAAGCGAAAGTCAGACTAACTTAGTCTGTTCCCCTGCACTCGTGATGAGACAAAGCTCGAAATATATTCTTTATGATAGGACAATAATACAATAGATGAATTTATATGTATGATTATATGATCTTTTTTTATTCAAGATATGCATATGTATCAATTTTATTCTCACATCAACATCATTGATTGACAACTTATTTGTCAACAAGGATCTTCCCTCACACCTATTGAACAAACTAAATATAAAGAAACTTACTAACACATATACTCCTAACTAACTAAATAGCGCATAGAAATACAGAATTGAATCATATTTCCAATAATCTCTGACGCGTTTCGGGGTCTTCAATACCCCATCTTCTGAGAGCAAGCGCTGAATTTCTTATACATACCTAAGTTTAATCAGAAAATACAAACATCAGTAACATTACAAAGGTCAATTAAATAAAGGACACAGTTAAGGCAACCTATCCAGTAATTGAAGTGTCATCTAAAGATCTCCAAGTTGTAGCATCATTATTAGCTGTTTCAATACACTTTCCATGTTAAACATATCTTTGCGTAAATCAGTTTATCAAAGGTACTTCAAGAGAGATTCATACAGTAAACAAAAAAGCCTGCATTGTCATTCTCCCAATGTTCCATTAGGTAAAAATAACTACATTCCGGGTTCATGATACATGAACCACAAGTATACACCACTGGTCAGGCCGGGCAAGCATCAAGCAAAGAGGCACAGAATGCCTCTCTGCGTCGACGCTGGGTCCGACCTGAATCAATGGTATTAGATGTAAGGAATATTTCGCCTATATTTCCAAAATTGGTCTTCACAGTAAGAATCGTCCCAGTCTTGGTACTTATCATGGTATCATCTAACCGTTATGTCATATAACGAACACATTGATCCGGCCGGGCAGTCATCAATCAAGGAAACACCTGGTGTGTCTCCGTGTCGATGCTGTGTCCGACCTGAATCAATGATTTGACATCTAATAGTTCCCAAATCGTAACAATCCATTATCAATCAATAATAGGTCTACCATATACCACCAACAAATCAAAAGTGAACGGGAATATTCAGCTCAGAATACTCACCCCTGAATGGGTTTTACACTGACTCACAACATACGTCCTCCACATCAAGTAAATAGGACAGCATACATTCATACTAAAAACACCAAAGAAATATAACAAGAATTATACTACAATCACAACTACTCAAGAATCTAGATTACTTTCAACATAAGCTCAAAGAAAGGGGGGGAGGGAGGAAAAATTAATAAACAATAAGGGCTTAATAGATAAGATTATCTACTGGAATACATCCAGTAGTATCTCAAATTAAAGATAACGGAGCATCACATGATACTTACCAAAATACTAAAAGCTTCAAGCAACTATGTGATCCAGGATAGTTCTTAAAGGTATGGACAGGATGCTAGAACATCCACTAAAGTCACCAAAGAATCGGATGGTTCCACCTGGGATGACAAGAAAAAAACAATGTCTTTCAAAACCTACTTAAGGACGCATCTTAGTAACACGATAAGTGAATCTGCACAGAAAACCCTCACAGACTCTTATGGGGTGATTTCATCACGGAAACAGGAACCCTGTAATAACACCAACATAGGTGCTGACGCACAAAGAGGAACTTTTGGATGGTAAATAAATCGAGGAGAAGTCTAGGAAAGTCTACTAATAAGGAGCATACGTCATAAAAGAATAGCCCATTGGGACCTATAATGGTATAAGGCGCCAAACCTAAAAAGATAACATTAAATGTTCAATTGGTGTAAATAGAACGTAATGTGGCGCCACCAAGGAATTGGTGCCCAAAGATGCTACAAAAAGAACCAACTTAATAAACACATGGTCCAAAATGTGTGTTAATATTGCAACACGAAACCACTTAAACCTTATAGTAAGCTGCATGTGTAGAAAAAAGAGCCACACTGCAGTTCCTAACGACTTACCAAAAAAGGCAAGAGAGCATATTCCTCAGGCGTACTCACAGGATATCGTCAAAAAGCCGTCTACCCAAGTTGTTAATCTTTGTAGAAGAAACAAACACAAGCTACTCGAGCTGCATCTGTATTTGTAAAAGTAAAAAAAGTAAAAAAAGGGGGAGGGGAAAAAAATTATTTTAAAACTCCATTCACTAAGCTAATCGTACAAAAATAAAAGAACACAAACGTCCTCAAGTATCGTTCTCTACGTGAATCTACTAACTTACTTGCAAGAAGAAGTGTAGCCACTGGTCCCGTGTAGCGTCCCGATGTGCTCCCTCGTAATCCCAGGCAGGAAAACGCCCTACTTTATATACTATCATAAATTGCTCCCAATTCACCACAGCTGGTAAAATTAAAGTTACGTTTTGCGAAATCATCCGATGGTAGGGGATGAGAGATCTGGGAAATGTAGTTTTTCTATGCGAACTCTCCGATTACAAGGTATGCCCGAGTGGCCGATTGCAATGCATAAATACGACAATGGTCACAGAGCCACAGTCACATATAGTCAATATGGCTATAGCGATTAAGTGCAACTCAATATCTAAAAAAGTACAAACGCGCACGGTAATGTTTACCGGTTCCACTGATAGCGATCTCACCTGACTTGGCATTGAATCATGGGGGATGTAGTCCCTCATGTGTCTAATGAGTTACGCTGAGGACTGCATCGAAACCAGTATGATGTATAGGAAAGCTGTTAGAACAATTGAAGATGCCCTGAAGGATGGAAGGGAGATGTGCTCCACATATGAAGACCATTAAATGATGTATAAGTAACCGAATATGAGAATTACCGCCTCAAAACGCCCCAATCTCACCTAATATAGCCGTGCGTATGACGGGATGATATTTTCCCTAAAAAAGTTGAAACATGCTGAAATCCAGATCGAGAACAAGATGCAATGTAGAGAACCCACGAGGTTAAAAATAAAAACCTAAATGCTAAATAACAAATGTATCAAAATCAGTAAAATTGTGAAAAGGAATAAAAATGAAAATAGGACAAGAAAGTAAAAACCAAATATATAGTCATATGCAGAATTAGAAAGAAAAATAAAAATAAACAGCAATCCCAAGAAAAACGTAAAACAACATAATCAAAACGAAATGATAAGAATCGTAATTAATAAGTCAAAGGGACAGAAAAACCAAAAAACAAGACAAAATAATCCCCTAAATGTCGGGAAAGGCTTGATTATTCAGATGCGAAGGAAATTCACAGGGGAAGAGCACCAGCTCCAATTCATTACAGACCAAAAACAACCCAATCATTCAAACCGGCCACATCGGGGTGTCAGGATAGAAAGCTCAACACTTATCAAGGGAAGCATCCTAAGTTCGCCGGATATATTATAGACCTAAAATGATAAAGACATGTAAACATCTCCCATAGAAAATGGTGAATACTTTAATCACCCATTCACCATATTCCTAAAGTATATACATTCAAGATTCCATGATTGCAGAATTACACAGTTGCATGATTGCACCACAAAGAAAGGGTAAATAACAGGGATTCATAAAAATACTGAGAATATTAATTGCTCATTCATCCCCTTAGGTGACAAACTATCCAGTGTGTCAATCCACCGCCCCTCCTTCTGCAATAACAATCTTTCACGGTCACCTCCCCTCATTGTCTTTGGTACTGAATCTACAACCTGAAATTTCAATTGATTTACATTATGTTTACATTGATTGAAGTGACGTGCTACTGGAGACTTAATGTTATTGGTCCTGATGGCACTCTTGTGCTCATTCAGCCTCTCCCTAAGGAGCCGGGTAGTTTCGCCAACATACAGTAAGCCACAAGGGCATTTAAGCACGTATACAACATAAGTTGAAATGCAGGTGAAATACCCATTGATGGTGTATTTATGACCTGAATGTGGGTGTGTCACTGTCGGACCCCGAATAATCGCATTACAGTTCCCACAGTTTAAGCATGGGAAGGTACCCTTCTTTTGTTTCCGTAACACGGATTGCGTGGTGTATCCTGGATCCAAGTCTGTCTTGACTAAATAGTCTTTAATGTTCCTTGCCCGTTGGTATGCAAACATCGGGGGTACTGGGAAAAGTTTTTCCAAATTTGGATCAAGATGAAGTAATGACCAACTTCTCCTAACAATTTTCTCAATTTTGAATGAGTTTGTGCTATATTGATGTACAAACACCATTCTATCGTCTTTCTTCTTAACCTTTTTACTGAGTAGATCCTCTCTTGGAGTTTGTAAGCATTGGGAAATCTGTGAATGCAATTGATCCTTCTGATATCCCCTAGCCTGTAACTTCTGGCTATAATTCAAAGATCTTTCTTTGAAGGTGTCGGGTGATGATATGATTCGCCGTAAGCGTAAAAACTGACTTTTGGGAAGGTTTTTTACCAAATTGGTGGGATGATGGCTCGTGGCGTGCAGAAAACTATTTTTATCGGTGGGTTTCTCAAATACATCAAAACAAAAGTGATTATTGCTAATCATTACAGTAGTATCCAGAAAATTCACAGTAGGATTCCCGATGTTCATGGTGAATTTTACAGAGGTATGAATAGAATTCAAAAAAGAGAAGAATTGATTCAGACTCTCTAGATCATCATTCCATGCTACAAAAATGTCATCGATGTAACGATACCAGCATATAATTTTTTCTCTCCACGGGGTCCTCAGTACATTCGACTGTTCGAACTTATGCATGAAAATATTCGCATAACTGGGGGCCATGTTTGACCCCATCGATGTACCCCTTATCTGCTGGTACCATTGCTTATTGAAACTAAAATAACTATTCAATAAGATGAATTGGAGGAGCTGTAGAACAAAGGGAATCGGACATCTCAAAGGTCTAGTCTCTTCTAAGATCTCTTGTACTGCCTGGATACCTTCTACATGGGGAATGACTGTATAGAGACTCACAACATCAATTGTTAAGATGATGGCTGACGTGGGTAGGTCCTTAATGTTAGTAATTTTATTAATAAAGTCAGTCGTGTCTTTCAAATGTGTGGGCAATTGTTGCACTAGTGGTTGTAGAAACCTATCAATATACTGCGCTAAGGGTTGGAAAATGGATTCCATCCCTGAGACGATGGGTCTCCCTGGTGGTTTTTCGATTGACTTATGAATCTTAGGAAGGAGATATAACATCGGACGTATAGGGAAAGCAATCGTTAGTGCTTTTTTTGATTTATAATCAATCCAGTCATTGGATTCAGCATTTTCCAACATAACCTCCAATTGTTTAGACAGATCGATAGTGGGATCTTTCTCTAAGTGTTTGTAGGTCAACACATCTGATAACTGTTGGACAGCCTCACTTAAATAATCTTCTCGATTCAACAACACTATCCCTCCTCCTTTGTCAGCTGGTTTAATTACTGTTGATCTCTCCTGCGAGAGGTCAATTAATGCTTGTTTTTCATGTCTAGATATATTCAATCTTTTCGGAGTGATGAATTTCGTTTTTTCAAACAGGGACCAAACATTCTTAAAAAAAGCTTTAAGTACCGGAGAGTTGGTTTCCGGATGGAACAAACTCTTAGGTTTTATTTGTAGATATCTGTGTTCCATAGCTGTTGATTCTGGTTGTTGAGAAAAAAAATGTTTCAGAGACATTTTTCTAAAGAATTTAAACAAAGCTATTTTGGTCTGGAATTTATTACCCCCATATGTAGGGACAAAGGATAACCCTCTATTTAACACCTTCTGCTGCACATTCGAAAGTACCATATCAGACAGATTGACAGCTAGATTTACTTGCGGTTTCGAAGATTCATCGTTGATGGAATCAGTAGTTCCTTTGTGATGTTTTTGGCCGCCCCTCCTTGTTGGAGTGCGGAGGGGCCTGGCACTAAAAA
>JASCRC010088571.1:0-14298 GCA_030264455.1 Desmognathus abditus
TTGCAATTTCACTCAATATAACATTATGAAATTTTGAAAACATTCTTTCGTTTTTTTACACACATAAAACTTACTTTAAATAGAGAAGTCAATACTAAGCCATAATATATTTGGAGCATAAACAAAAAATAGAGTTTTGTGGCTATATGTTAGAACGAGGCATCTTCATGGAGGCCATAAACTGGCAGAGACAGTTTGGAGATGCCACTAGAAGAATATAAAAAAGGCATGGTTCAAACAACAGACAAGGTAGAGCTAACTTCAGGTAATATATGCCCACCGTCATGCAATGGCAATTGTCAATATACAAGATGAATTTTCAGAGGATATCAGACTTTTCAATTTGTAGCGAAAGACTACTTGAGCTTCCCCATTTTGTTCTGTTTTGACACTTTACTGGTGAACAATTTTCATCTCTATCCATTTGTTAATTAATGGGGATACTCCATAACTCATTCATTTCAATGTATGTTTCTTCTAAAGTTTCCTTTTCATTCATAACATATCTTCTACAATGAGCGATTTATTAAGTTCTGCGCATTTCTTCAAATAAAAAACAAATGTATGCATCAAAAAGTATGCTAATGTCCTGTTCATTGGTTATTATTCAAAAACCCACCTAGCAGGTTTCAAGGTGAAATAATACACAATTCCCAGTAGACACAATGACATTTATTTTGTAAACGCAAGCCAATTTCATTAGTTGCATTTCTGTATACAATCGACTAGCAGAAAAATCCAAAATTTCATAGAATAAAACAATCCAGGTTGAACAGGATTCATTGTAGCTTCTAGAACACATATCTTTCTTGACCCTGGTAAACGTAGCCTGCACTCCAGCAAATGATAAAACATTCTTTTAACACCAATTACTGAGCAATGTTTGACTATGTAAATCTATTTTACATGCAGTAGTCGCTGAGAAGAAACCATAATAGATTAGGAGCATACATGAAATGCAGCGGTTATGGACTATAAACAAATATATAAAAGTTAATTATTATAGATCCAATGTAGAGTGCCAAGGGTTTTTTCCTTTGTAGTTTTCTCATGTGAAAATCCCATTAAATTAAATGCGTTTACATTGTGAGGTCCTTACAATGGAGTTTATATTTTTTAATAAATACAATTTCAACTTATGTGGTAGAGCTAATTTGAGAACACATGCCTAAAGCCATACAAACACAAGTGGTAGTACATCAACCTAATATTCAGAGACTTGGCCTTTTCCATTTGTATGGCAATACAATGTCTTCAACTACACCTTTTTGAGCTGCTTTGATACTTTGCTGATGAAATCTTTCATCTGTTACATAATATATTCATTTTTATAAAGGTGTATGCACTTTTCTTTTTGGTCTGTACCAGTTCTCCCACTTAGACCATTACATTATATTCATTTAATCTATTCAAATACAAACTAGACAGAAAGGTAATTTTCATTGGCTATCTTTTAACAGCCAGGTATAATAACTTAACAGGCAAAAAGAAAGCATTTAAAAGTAAAGTGAATGAAAGTATTTTGGAAAAACATGTCAGTCTCATGAGTTACATTAGTGTAGACTATAGGCTAGCAAAAATTTTTTATTATATAGAGAATAACGCATTTCAAACATTACCAATTGTGACTTCTGTATTAGTAATATTAATTCACAATAATCTGTAGAATGTGTTCAGTCAGCACAAGATTAAAATGTAGTTATTTTTTTTAAAAAAAGCAATTACTATACAATTTTTTACCCATGTAAAGGATCTGGATGTACATAAAATAAAAACAAGCCTATCGAAAGTCAAGGATTCCCTGATAAAAAATATGGATCCATTTCCTTTCAGTGAGAAACTTGCAATACATCTTTCTTTTTCATTTTTGAAAGGCAAATGCAATAACTTTGCAATTTCACTCAATATAGTAAATCATGAAATTTTGGAAACATTCTTTAGTTTATTTTTTTTTACACATATAAACCTTACTTCAAATAGAGAAGTCAATAAGAAGAAGCCATAATAGATTTGGAGCATTAATAAAAAATAGTATTTTGTGACTATATGTTAAGACACAAAAGAGAACTATAAAAGATCTGATATTGAGAATTAGCGTTTTCGTATGCAGTCCATTTAAAATGAACGAGGCATCTTCATGAGGCCACAAACTGGCAGAGACAGGTTGGAGATGCCAACTTAAGCGAATATATAAAAGGCATGGGTCTTACAACAGAGAAGGTAGAGTTAAGTTGAGGAAATATGCCCACTGTCACGCAATGGCAATTGGCAATATATGAGATGAATTTTCAGAGGTTATCAGACTTTTCAATTTGTATTGACAGACTGTACTTCAGCTTCACTTTTTTCTACCACTTTAACATTTTGCTGCTGAAAATTATTCATCATTGTTAAATGATAAAGAATAACTGATTAATTGGAATGTAGATTTCTTCTAAATTGTCCTTTTCTTTTGTAACATATCTTCTACGATGAACAGTTATAAAGGTTCTGCTCATTTCTTCAAAGAAAAACACAAATGTATCGGGAAGGAAGCCAATGTCCAGTTTATTGGTTATTAGCTTTCAAAAAACCAGCCAGAAGGGTTAAACGTCAGATAATGCACATCTGATGAGTTGCATTTGGCTAGCAGAAAAATCATAATTTCCATAGAATAAAACAATGCAGGTTGAACAAGATGCATTGTGGCTTCTAGAACAAATATCTTTCTTGACCCTGGTTAATGTAGCCTGCACACCAGCAAATGAAAAAACATTTTTAACACCAATTACTGAGCAATGTTTGACTATGTAAATCTATTTTACATACCATAGTCACTGAGAAGAAACCATAATAGATTAGGAGCATACATGAAATGCAGCAGTTATTGACTATAAACAACTATATAAAAGGTAGTTATTATAGATGTAATGTAACTGGCCAGGGTTTTTTTCCTTTGTAGCTTTCTGGTGTGCAAATCCCATTAAAATTAATGGGTTTTTGTTGAGAGATCCTTACAGTGGAGTTTATTTTATTTAATAAATACAATTTTAGCTCATGTGGTAGAGCTAATGTGAGAACACATGCCCAAAGCCATACAATAACAAGTGTCAGTACGACAAATTAATATTCAAACACTTGGCTTTTCCATTTGAATGGCAATATTATGCCTTCAACTTCCCCTTTTTGAGCTGCTTTGATACTTTGCTGATGAAATCTTATATAATATATTAATTTTTATAAACGTGTATGCGCTTTTCTTTTTGGTCTGTACCAGTTCTACCACTTAGACCATTATATTATAGTCAGTTCATCTATTAAGATACAAACTAGACAAAGGTAAGGTCATTTTCATTGGTCTTATCTTTTAACAGCCAAATGTAATAACTTAACAGACAAAAAGAAAGCATTTAAAAGTAAAGTGAGTATTTTGAAAAACATGCCTGTCTCATGAGTTACGTTAGTGTAGACCATAGACTAGCAAATAATTATATATGAATGAATACAATTCTTTTTTTGGCACTTCTAGCAAAGCCTCAGAGCGCAGCAGAAATGTATAGAATAAAACATTTCTAACATTACCAATTGTGCCTTCTGTAACAGTAATCTTAATTTACAATAGTCTGTAGAATGTGTGAGGTCAGCACAAGATTAAAACGTAGGGTTTTTAAAAAAAAGGCAATTACTATACAATATTTATTTTATGTAAAGGATCTGGATGTACAAAAAATAAAAACAAGCACATCAAACATCAAGTATTCCCTGATACAAATATAGATCCATTTCCTTTCAGTGAGAGACTTGCAATACATTTTCTTTTCAATTTTTGAAAGGCAAATGCAATAACTTTGCAATTTCACTCAATATAGTACATCATGAAATTTTGGAAACATTATTTAGTTTATTTTTTGACACATATAAAACTTCCTTAAATAGAGAAGTCAATAAGAAGAAACCATAATAGATTTAGAGCATAAATAAAAAATAGTGTTTGACTATATGTTAAGACACAAAAGAGAACTATTCAAGATCTGATAGAAAATTAGCAATTTTTTCATGCAGTCCATTTAAAATGAACGAGGCATCTTCATGGGGCCAAAAACTGGCAGAGACAGTTTGAGATGCCAACATAAGCAAATATAAAAAAGGCATTGTTCGTACAACAGACAAGGTAGAGTTACTTCAGCTTCACTTTTTTCTACAGCTTTGACATTTTGCTGCTGAAAATTTTTCATCATTGTTAAATAATGATAAAGAATAATTGATTCATTTGAATGTATGTTTCTTCAAAATGTACCTTTTCTTTTCTAACATATCTTCTACGATGAACATTTATAAAAGTTCTGCTCTGCTCATTTCTTCAAATAAAAACACAAACAAATGTATCAGGAAGGAAGCCAATGTCCAGTTTATTGGTTATTAGCTTTCAAAAAACCAGGCAAAAGCGTTAAAAGTGAAAAAATGCACATCTCACAAGTTGCATTTGGCTGGCAGAAAAATCATAATTTCCATAGAATAAAATAATACAGGTTGAACAGGATTTCATTGTGGCTTCTAGAACAAATATTTTTCTTGACCCTGGGTAATGTAGCCTGCACACCAGCAAACGATAAAATATTTTTTAACACCAATTACTGAGTAATGTTTGACTATGTAAATCTATTTTACATGCAGTAGTCACTGAGAACAAACCATAATAGATTAGGATACATGAAATGCAGCAGTTATGGACTATTAACAAATATATAAAAGTTAATTATTATAGATCCAATCTAGCGTTCCAAGGATTTTTTCCTTTGTAGTTTTCTCATGTGAAAATCCCATTAAAATGAATGTGTTTTTGTTGTGAGGTCCTTACAATGGAGTTTATATTTTTATTTTTTAATAAATACAAGTTCAACTCATGTGATAGAGCTAATTTGAGAACACATGCCCAAGGCCATGCAATGACAAGTGGCAGTACATCAACCTAATATTCAGAGTCTTGGCCTTTTCCATTTGTATGGCAATACTATGCCTTCAACTACGCCTTTTTGAGCTGCTTTGATAATTTGCCAATGAAATCTTTCATAATATATTCATTTCTTTTCGGTCTGTACCAGTTCTACCACTTAGACCATTACATTATATTCAGTTTATCTATTCAGATACAAACTAGACAGAAAGGTAAGGACATTTTCATTGGTCTTATTTTTTAACAGCCAAATATAATAACTTAATAGGCAAAAAGAAAGCATTTAAAAGTAAAGTGAATGAAAGTATTTTGAAAAAAACATGTCAGTCTCATGAGTTACATTAATGTAGACCATAGGCTAGTAAATTACTCTATTTATATAGAATAAAGCATTTCAAACAACCAATTGTGACTTCTGTAGTAGTACTATTTTACAATATTCTGTAGAATGTGTTCGTTCAGCACAAGATTAAAACAAATTAAAAAAAAGCAATTACTATACAATGTTTTACCTATGTAAAGGATCTGGATGTACATAAAATAAAAACAAGCCTATCAAAAGTCAAGGATTCCCTGATAAAAAATATAGGTCCATTTCCTTTCAGTGAGAGACTTGCAATACATCTTTCTTTTCAATTTTTGAAAGGTAATTGGAATAACTGCAATTTCACTCAATATAACATTATGAAATTTTGAAAACATTCTCTCGTTTTTTTACACACATAAAACTTACTTGAAATAGAGAAGTCAATACGAAGCCATAATATATTTGGAGCATAAACAAAAAATAGAGTTTTGTGATTATATGTTAAGACACAAAAGAGAACTATTACATTTCTGATATTGAGAATTAGCAGTGTTGTCTCATGGAGTCCATGTAAAATGAACGAGGCATCTTCATGGGGCCACAAACTGGCAGAGACAGTTTGGAGATGCCATTGGAAGAATATAAAAAAGGCATGGTTCATACTACAGACAAGGTAGAGCTAACTTGAGGTAATATATGCCCACCATCATGCAATGGCAATTGTCAATATACGAGATGAATTTTCAGAGGATATCAGACTTTTCAATTTGTAGAGAAAGACTACTTGAGCTTTACCTTTTTGTTCTGCTTTGACACTTTACTGGTGAACAATTTTCATCTCTATCCATTTGTTAATTAATGGGGATACTCCGTAACTCATTCATTTCAATGTATGTTTCTTCTAAAGTTTCCTTTTCATTTATAACATATCTTCTACAATGAGCGATTTATAAAGTTCTGCACATTTCTTCAATTAAAAAACAAATGTATGCATCAAAAAGTATGCTAATGTCCTGTTCATTGGTTATTATTCAAAAACCCACATAGCAGGTTTCAAGGTCAAATAATACACAATTCCCAGTAGACACGACATTTATTTTGTAAACGCAAGCCAATTTCATTAGTTGCATTTCTGTATACAATCGGCTAGCAGAAAAATCCAAAATTTCATAGAATAAAACAATCGAGGTTGAACAGGATTCATTGTAGCTTCTAGAACACATATCTTTCTTGACCCTGGTAAACGTAGCCTGCACTCCAGCAAATGATAAAACATTCTTTTAACACCAATTACTGAGCAATGTTTGACTATGTAAATCTATTTTACATGCAGTAGTCGCTGAGAAGAAACCATAATAGATTAGGAGCATACATGAAATGCAGCGGTTATGGACTATAAACAAATATATAAAAGTTAATTATTATAGATCCAATGTAGAGTGCCAAGGGTTTTTTCCTTTGTAGTTTTCTCATGTGAAAATCCCATTAAATTAAATGCGTTTACATTGTGAGGTCCTTACAATGGAGTTTATATTTTTTAATAAATACAATTTCAACTTATGTGGTAGAGCTAATTTGAGAACACATGCCTAAAGCCATACAAACACAAGTGGTAGTACATCAACCTAATATTCAGAGACTTGGCCTTTTCCATTTGTATGGCAATACAATGTCTTCAACTACACCTTTTTGAGCTGCTTTGATACTTTGCTGATGAAATCTTTCATCTGTTACATAATATATTCATTTTTATAAAGGTGTATGCACTTTTCTTTTTGGTCTGTACCAGTTCTCCCACTTAGACCATTACATTATATTCATTTAATCTATTCAAATACAAACTAGACAGAAAGGTAATTTTCATTGGCTATCTTTTAACAGCCAGGTATAATAACTTAACAGGCAAAAAGAAAGCATTTAAAAGTAAAGTGAATGAAAGTATTTTGGAAAAACATGTCAGTCTCATGAGTTACATTAGTGTAGACTATAGGCTAGCAAAAATTTTTTATTATATAGAGAATAACGCATTTCAAACATTACCAATTGTGACTTCTGTATTAGTAATATTAATTCACAATAATCTGTAGAATGTGTTCAGTCAGCACAAGATTAAAATGTAGTTATTTTTTTTAAAAAAAGCAATTACTATACAATTTTTTACCCATGTAAAGGATCTGGATGTACATAAAATAAAAACAAGCCTATCGAAAGTCAAGGATTCCCTGATAAAAAATATGGATCCATTTCCTTTCAGTGAGAAACTTGCAATACATCTTTCTTTTTCATTTTTGAAAGGCAAATGCAATAACTTTGCAATTTCACTCAATATAGTAAATCATGAAATTTTGGAAACATTCTTTAGTTTATTTTTTTTTACACATATAAACCTTACTTCAAATAGAGAAGTCAATAAGAAGAAGCCATAATAGATTTGGAGCATTAATAAAAAATAGTATTTTGTGACTATATGTTAAGACACAAAAGAGAACTATAAAAGATCTGATATTGAGAATTAGCGTTTTCGTATGCAGTCCATTTAAAATGAACGAGGCATCTTCATGAGGCCACAAACTGGCAGAGACAGGTTGGAGATGCCAACTTAAGCGAATATATAAAAGGCATGGGTCTTACAACAGAGAAGGTAGAGTTAAGTTGAGGAAATATGCCCACTGTCACGCAATGGCAATTGGCAATATATGAGATGAATTTTCAGAGGTTATCAGACTTTTCAATTTGTATTGACAGACTGTACTTCAGCTTCACTTTTTTCTACCACTTTAACATTTTGCTGCTGAAAATTATTCATCATTGTTAAATGATAAAGAATAACTGATTAATTGGAATGTAGATTTCTTCTAAATTGTCCTTTTCTTTTGTAACATATCTTCTACGATGAACAGTTATAAAGGTTCTGCTCATTTCTTCAAAGAAAAACACAAATGTATCGGGAAGGAAGCCAATGTCCAGTTTATTGGTTATTAGCTTTCAAAAAACCAGCCAGAAGGGTTAAACGTCAGATAATGCACATCTGATGAGTTGCATTTGGCTAGCAGAAAAATCATAATTTCCATAGAATAAAACAATGCAGGTTGAACAAGATGCATTGTGGCTTCTAGAACAAATATCTTTCTTGACCCTGGTTAATGTAGCCTGCACACCAGCAAATGAAAAAACATTTTTAACACCAATTACTGAGCAATGTTTGACTATGTAAATCTATTTTACATACCATAGTCACTGAGAAGAAACCATAATAGATTAGGAGCATACATGAAATGCAGCAGTTATTGACTATAAACAACTATATAAAAGGTAGTTATTATAGATGTAATGTAACTGGCCAGGGTTTTTTTCCTTTGTAGCTTTCTGGTGTGCAAATCCCATTAAAATTAATGGGTTTTTGTTGAGAGATCCTTACAGTGGAGTTTATTTTATTTAATAAATACAATTTTAGCTCATGTGGTAGAGCTAATGTGAGAACACATGCCCAAAGCCATACAATAACAAGTGTCAGTACGACAAATTAATATTCAAACACTTGGCTTTTCCATTTGAATGGCAATATTATGCCTTCAACTTCCCCTTTTTGAGCTGCTTTGATACTTTGCTGATGAAATCTTATATAATATATTAATTTTTATAAACGTGTATGCGCTTTTCTTTTTGGTCTGTACCAGTTCTACCACTTAGACCATTATATTATAGTCAGTTCATCTATTAAGATACAAACTAGACAAAGGTAAGGTCATTTTCATTGGTCTTATCTTTTAACAGCCAAATGTAATAACTTAACAGACAAAAAGAAAGCATTTAAAAGTAAAGTGAGTATTTTGAAAAACATGCCTGTCTCATGAGTTACGTTAGTGTAGACCATAGACTAGCAAATAATTATATATGAATGAATACAATTCTTTTTTTGGCACTTCTAGCAAAGCCTCAGAGCGCAGCAGAAATGTATAGAATAAAACATTTCTAACATTACCAATTGTGCCTTCTGTAACAGTAATCTTAATTTACAATAGTCTGTAGAATGTGTGAGGTCAGCACAAGATTAAAACGTAGGGTTTTTAAAAAAAAGGCAATTACTATACAATATTTATTTTATGTAAAGGATCTGGATGTACAAAAAATAAAAACAAGCACATCAAACATCAAGTATTCCCTGATACAAATATAGATCCATTTCCTTTCAGTGAGAGACTTGCAATACATTTTCTTTTCAATTTTTGAAAGGCAAATGCAATAACTTTGCAATTTCACTCAATATAGTACATCATGAAATTTTGGAAACATTATTTAGTTTATTTTTTGACACATATAAAACTTCCTTAAATAGAGAAGTCAATAAGAAGAAACCATAATAGATTTAGAGCATAAATAAAAAATAGTGTTTGACTATATGTTAAGACACAAAAGAGAACTATTCAAGATCTGATAGAAAATTAGCAATTTTTTCATGCAGTCCATTTAAAATGAACGAGGCATCTTCATGGGGCCAAAAACTGGCAGAGACAGTTTGAGATGCCAACATAAGCAAATATAAAAAAGGCATTGTTCGTACAACAGACAAGGTAGAGTTACTTCAGCTTCACTTTTTTCTACAGCTTTGACATTTTGCTGCTGAAAATTTTTCATCATTGTTAAATAATGATAAAGAATAATTGATTCATTTGAATGTATGTTTCTTCAAAATGTACCTTTTCTTTTCTAACATATCTTCTACGATGAACATTTATAAAAGTTCTGCTCTGCTCATTTCTTCAAATAAAAACACAAACAAATGTATCAGGAAGGAAGCCAATGTCCAGTTTATTGGTTATTAGCTTTCAAAAAACCAGGCAAAAGCGTTAAAAGTGAAAAAATGCACATCTCACAAGTTGCATTTGGCTGGCAGAAAAATCATAATTTCCATAGAATAAAATAATACAGGTTGAACAGGATTTCATTGTGGCTTCTAGAACAAATATTTTTCTTGACCCTGGGTAATGTAGCCTGCACACCAGCAAACGATAAAATATTTTTTAACACCAATTACTGAGTAATGTTTGACTATGTAAATCTATTTTACATGCAGTAGTCACTGAGAACAAACCATAATAGATTAGGATACATGAAATGCAGCAGTTATGGACTATTAACAAATATATAAAAGTTAATTATTATAGATCCAATCTAGCGTTCCAAGGATTTTTTCCTTTGTAGTTTTCTCATGTGAAAATCCCATTAAAATGAATGTGTTTTTGTTGTGAGGTCCTTACAATGGAGTTTATATTTTTATTTTTTAATAAATACAAGTTCAACTCATGTGATAGAGCTAATTTGAGAACACATGCCCAAGGCCATGCAATGACAAGTGGCAGTACATCAACCTAATATTCAGAGTCTTGGCCTTTTCCATTTGTATGGCAATACTATGCCTTCAACTACGCCTTTTTGAGCTGCTTTGATAATTTGCCAATGAAATCTTTCATAATATATTCATTTCTTTTCGGTCTGTACCAGTTCTACCACTTAGACCATTACATTATATTCAGTTTATCTATTCAGATACAAACTAGACAGAAAGGTAAGGACATTTTCATTGGTCTTATTTTTTAACAGCCAAATATAATAACTTAATAGGCAAAAAGAAAGCATTTAAAAGTAAAGTGAATGAAAGTATTTTGAAAAAAACATGTCAGTCTCATGAGTTACATTAATGTAGACCATAGGCTAGTAAATTACTCTATTTATATAGAATAAAGCATTTCAAACAACCAATTGTGACTTCTGTAGTAGTACTATTTTACAATATTCTGTAGAATGTGTTCGTTCAGCACAAGATTAAAACAAATTAAAAAAAAGCAATTACTATACAATGTTTTACCTATGTAAAGGATCTGGATGTACATAAAATAAAAACAAGCCTATCAAAAGTTAAGGATTCCCTGACAAAAAATATAGGTCCATTTCCTTTCAGTGAGAGACTTGCAATGCATCTTTCTTTTCAATTTTTGAAACGTAATTGGAATAACTTTGCAATTTCACTCAATATAACATTATGAAATTTTGAAAACATTCTGTCGTTTTTTTACGCACATAAAACTTACTTTAAATAGAGAAGTCAATAAGAAGAAACCATAATATATTTGGAGCATAAACAAAAAAATAGAGTTTTATGACTATATGTTATGACACAAAAGAGAACTATTAAATTTCTGATATTGAGAATTAGCAGTGTTGTCTCATGCAGTCCATTTAAAATGAACGAGGCATCTTCATGGGGCCACAAACTGGCAAAGACAGTTTGGAGATGCCAACAGAAGAGAATATAAAAAAGGCATGGTTCGTACAACAGACAAGGTAGAGCTAACTTGAGGAACTATGCCCACAGTCATGCAATGGCAATTGGCAATATGTGAGATGAATTTTCAGAGGTTATTAGACTTTTCAGTTTGTAGCGAAAGACTACTTGAGCTTTACCTTTTTGTTCTGCTTTGACACTTTACTGGTGAAAAATGTTCATCTCTATCCATTTGTTAATTAATGGGGATACTCCATAACTCATGCATTTCAATATATGATTCTTCTAAATGTTTCTTTTCTTTTATAACATATCTTCTACAATGAGCAATTTATAAAGTTCTGCTCATTTCTTCAAATAAAAAACAAATGTATGCAACAGAAAGTATGCCAATGTCCTGTTTATTGGTTATTATTCAAAAGCCCACCTAACAGGTTTAAAGGTCAAATAATACACAATTCCCAGTAGAGACAATGACATTTATTTTGTAAACGCAAGCCAATTTCATTAGTTGCATTTCTGTATACAATTGGCTAGCAGAAAAATCCAAAGTTCCATAGAATAAAACAATCCAGGTTGAACAGGATTCATTGTAGCTTCTAGAACACATATCTTTCTTGACCCTGGTTAACGTAGCCTGCACTCCAGCAAATGATAAAACATTCTTTTAACCCCAATTACTGAGCAATGTCTGACTATGTAAATCTATTTTACATGCAGTAGTCACTGAGAAGAAACCATAAAAGACTAGGAGCATACATGAAATGCAACAGTTATTGACTATAAACAAACATATATAAGGTAATAATTATAGATCAAATGTAGAGTGCCAAGGGTTTTTTCCTTTGTAGTTTTCTCGTGTGCAAATACCATTAAAATGAATGGGTTTTAGTTGTGAGTTCCTTACAATGGAGTTTATATTTTTTAATAAATACAATTTCAACTCATGTGGTAGAGCTAATTTGAGAACACATGCCATAAGCCATACAATGACAAGTGGCAGTACATCAAATTAATATTCAGAGACTTACCCTTTTCCATTTGTATGGCAATACAATGCCTTCAACTACACCTTTTTGAGCTGCTTTGATACTTTGCCGATGAAATCTTACATAATATATTCATTTTTATAAAGGTGTATGTGCTTTTCTTTTCAGTCTGTACCAGTTCCACCCCTTAGACCATTACATTATCATTGGTCTTATCTTTTAACAGCCAAATGTAATAAATTAAGAGGCAAAAAGAAAGCATTTAAAAGTAAAGTGAGTATTTTGAAAAACATGCCAGTCTCATGAGTTACATTAGTGTAGACCATAGACTAGCAAATAATTCTATTATATATAGAATAAAACATTTCAAAAATATCCAATTGTGACTTCTGTAATAGTAATATTAATTTATAATAATCTGTAGAATGTGTGCGGTCAGCACAAGATTAAAATGTAGGTGTTTTTTTAAAAAAGGCAATTACTATACAATGTTTAATTTATGTAAAGGATCTGGATGTACAAAAAATAAAAGCATATCAAACATCAAGCATTCCCCGATAAAAAATATAGATCCATTTCCTTTCAGTGAGAGACTTGCCATACATTTTCTTTTCAATTTTTGAAAGGCAAATGCAACAACTTTGCAATTTCACTCAATATAGAACATCATGACATTTTGGAAATATTCTGTAGTTTATTATTTTACATATTAAAGTGCATAAAATAAGCTTGTGGCAAGTTATGGAAAGAAGAGGGTAGAGCCACCCTGGAGACTCCCCATTTCACCCATCAAGCCATACAGGATCTTCAGTGGCAACTGGGGTACTGTAAAAACTGTGCTAAATAGCCAGTACTGCACATCAATTAAGTCAAAAACATGAAAAGAGGCTTGTGGTGTATTCTGTAAACAGTAGTGCAAAAAAATATGCACCGCATTAAAGTGCAAGAAATTAGATATTCAATTACTGGTAAAATACCAGATCCACCTTACCAGGCTAGAAAAATATCAGGTCAATACCTAAAGAAAACATATGGTGGCAGTAAAGTAATTAATTATAAACTGACAACCATATACCAAAGACATATTACATGTTCTAGAAAACATGCATGAGGAACAATCAATGTAGCCTACTGTGTCAAAAACGTTTCACAATTGAGTTTCGTAAATATTCATTCTTAATATGAGTGTTATACGCAAAAACTATTTATTCAGCCTTTGAACAATTCTTTATAGAGAACAATGTTATTGCACGTTACATCATGGCAATAATAAATTTGCGTCATAAAATGTATTGAAATATACAGTATTTCTGACTTCAACAGCCCACATAAACACAATGTTGGCTTTTATTAGCCCTTCTTCTTCTTGAGCATTGTTGTGACTTGGAAATTCCCCTAGGACATTAACTTATGCCATCATAAAGGTTTTTAGGCAAATTTTTATGTGTCATGGGTGCCGTGGGGACGCTGAGGGCCCCCATGGCATGTGGAGACTCTAGGGGGCAGATTGGGGGAAGCAAGATTCTACAAGTATGGGAAGCAGCAGGGCCCCGCACAATCAGCCACACCTGGAGCCCACACAAACGTGAAGGGGGCTCCAGGGCGTTGGCCAGTAATGCTGCATTAAGCCAGCCTACACCCTGCTGCACCCAAGAGCAAACGTGCACCTGCCTAGAGTACTGGCAGCCATTTGGGGATCTGCATTATAAATACCGGAGACCCGGCACAATTAGGTGCCAGTCTTCGTTTCCCTTTGGGCTGTGGCAGTGACAAATTTGTTGCTGCT
>JASCRC010099638.1:0-14217 GCA_030264455.1 Desmognathus abditus
CC
Organism: Desmognathus abditus; assembly: GCA_030264455.1. Taxonomy (NCBI): domain Eukaryota; kingdom Metazoa; phylum Chordata; class Amphibia; order Caudata; family Plethodontidae; genus Desmognathus; species Desmognathus abditus. Next base: position 3 of record JASCRC010099638.1, read on the forward strand.
TGATGATCACCTTGATGATCCTGACTTTGCTCTTGAGGGGCATAGTGGGTACAGGGCTCCCAGCTTTCCGGATGCAGTCTGTAGGATCTTCTCTTCGTGGCTCTTCCAGTTGTTCCTGGAATCCAGTGTCAATCCCAGGTAGTTGCTGGTGGGTTCCCACTTGATGACTTCTCCTTTCAAGCAGATCTCAGGGTGTGCTTTGTTGACCTTCCTGATAACTGCCTTCCCTAGCTGGAGGCAGCCCTCTATTTATTATTACTGGCATGTCATGACCTGAGCGTCATGACGTGTAGTTGTGCACATGAAAGACAGACTATACATACAAACCTATGAGGGTCCCATATCACATGCCCTTCCAAGTTTAATAAAGGGTAATCAACTCAGTAAGAACAGATAAAATTGGTGGTACAATAGAGAAACTCAAAAGAAAGAAAAGTCCAATTCAGGCTTTGGACTTCAGAGGGTAGCACAGGCGATTGACATTCCCTGCAGGGACTGTCAATCGCCTTTCATGCTTTATGTAAATACGCCTTTAAAGACTGCAATTTGCAGTCTTATAAATGCTCACACCTCTCAACCACATGCTAAATGCTAATGATAAGTGCATGGCCAGGCCTGATGACCTCTCCCCCACAAAAAGACCAGCTGCAAAGAAATGTTAAATAGGGGCTGAATATAATGGTTATTCCCGAGTGGCCCGGGGCTAAAAATTATATTCAGCCCCTGAGTCTACCCCAACCAAAAATATCTGGATTGAAAGTAAATTGCTATTGCATTTTTGCAAGCATTTAAATTCTCCTTAAATCATCTTAAAATGTTAAAATGCCCATTCTAATCTTACCATTGTTTTCCTCTTACTTTTGGCTTCATGCACCCGAAATATGCTAATTAGTAATCCTCATTGCTTTAGGAGTTTAAATCCATCCAAAAAAATGCATTTAATGGAAATCACAAAAAATCCCATAAAAAGACGAGTTAATTTATTTTGACTTACTTTTGTCTTAAAAGAACCCCAATTTACAGATTAGCAATCCCAGTTGTTTTAGGAGTTCAAATCAATCCATAAACAATGCACAGGATGAAATCCTCAAAATCCCATAAAAATGCATAATAAGGGGCTGGCCTAAAAAGCAGTTATGTGCTATCTTAATTTCACGTCTGGTGTAACTCCCCTTGCTGTTTATGGGAGTTACACCAGACATAAAATTAAGACAACATGTAACTGCTTTTTAGACCATCCCCTAAATGCCTTACCAGAAATACGCAAATTAGTCATCTGTCATGTTTTAAAAGTTAAAAAGAATGCTAAAATAAAGCTAATACATATTAATCCACAGAGTTAGTGATGAATATACATGAACTTCCTTATTTTACCTTTGGATTCGTCTACTAAGAAGCTGCCGATAAAAATCACAAACAAGCCAATTAACCAGAATAAAAAACATATAATTATTAACATTTCCCTAAATACTGCAATTGCAATATGAAGAATATTGAATTTGATTTCCACTAGTTTTCCTAAGAAGTGTTAGTGGCTCAATGAAAATAATATTGCCTCTGAATTCTGTATTGAAGCTGAGTGCATAAGGATGGAAAGTTTAATTTACAGGCAAACACTGGTTGCAACCATAGGTCAGTTTTTACGATAACATTCACCCTTTACTGAAGTTGATGAAGTATGTCATACACTACTAAACTGGTAAAAGGTTCAAAGATCGCTTTTAAGACCATTGCATTTACTACAAACTATGTGGTAAGGCCTTTTAATTTAAATGCCCACGAAAATCATTAGTATTGAAAGGCAGTGAAATATGTCTGGTTGATGCTGGCAAAAATGTTCACAATGCCAGAAAATTCTGGGTACCAAGTGTCGTTAAGGAATATCCTGGCTCCTCTTGAGAGTAGAGTGGGAAAAAAGGGAAGGCAAATCTGTACGCAGTAAAGAAGCATTCCAGTTAACAACATTCATTGCCCACTTTCCTGCTGCAAGATGACTATCATACATGATCATTCGAAACAATATTTAATGCACATTCAGAAACAAACAGGACTCTTATAATCACAAAACTATATGGTCACATTTGTTTTTTTAATATGTTTAACAAGTACACACCTCGTAGACATTTCTAATAGAATGTGGATGAGGTTGAGTTGCTGTTACATGTGGCAATTGCATTGCATGTGGTCAGCACACTTGTGTTTTGTGTGGTCAGCATCCATAACTGCTTGCTATTTTTTGTTCTGTGCTCCATGTCAAATGGTCTAAACCCGACATAATGCTGAAAATAAATTCTTGTGATCTGTCAACAGCAAACACAATATAAAATCAGTAACCCTTTGATGAGAATATTATTTTTGAAATTCCTAGCTAAAATATGTATATGAATGCCATGATATTTTCTATACAGGGGCCAAATAGAGGTCATGTTTTGGGACTCTGTAACCACAGTTCAGTGCAATTTCAAATGATCTAGTATCTCCACAGAAAAAAACACAGCTCTGCTGAAAGTACAATAAATGTAAAACTATATGCATTTCTAACAGCACAATAAAAAATATTGAATGTTATTCAATATTATTTAAAAACTGGGAATCAAAGCAGGACCTACAAACCGAAGACTGGTTTACATAATCTTGCTAGCTGAGGAGGATTATGCAGCGCAACAGACTGAACATAAATTCAGTCAAGCTTTCCCCTATTTCCTGTAACGGATTAGAGCGTGATTATGGTTTTCTCAGTAAAAACTGTTGGCACCTTTTACCAACAGTTTTAGCAATACCGTGTAAGTATGAGTTAAAAATGTCGATACCGGCTGGAGTGAAACTGTTAATTCTGGACAGGCCATCCTGGGGCAGAATTAACTCACCCCTGTGTTGCCCCTCTTGTTTGGGGTGCCAGGGGTGATTTAAGGAGATTATCAGGATATTTACTGACAGTTTTCATGTCAGTAAATATCTTGTAATCTCATGGTAATGGAAATGTCGGTAATTACCAACATTTACATTATTTACCAACATATTAAACTTGTAATATGTTGGCAAATGGAAACCTTTGGTAAAACTGTTTTACCAACAGTTTTACCGACAGGTTTCCCAATACTGTGCTAACTGTAATCAGGGCCTTAATGTTTCAAAATGGTCAGTGGGAGTGAAACCTTACTTAAGGAGGCAGTGTACAATATTGATACTATTCAACATATTTGTTCAGATGTATATTTATATTGGCCTAGATTCTCCTGGCCTTGCGTCTGTGCTGTGCAGGGTACAGCTGCTGCATCTAAAATGCAGCTGCACCCTGCACGGGACAGATGCATGGCCAGGAGAATTCTGGCCTATAATACTAACTACTGTTAAATAAATTAGCTGTGTGAGGCCATGATTTAAGTTCAAACTAATACAAAAAATGTAAACTAAATAATATTTGTTCATGATTGTTCTGAATTTCTGAAATTATAATAAACAATAGGCAAATTTGGAAATACTCAACATGTCAAACACTAACATGCAGCCACACTAAATGATATGTACTCAATTACATCCTATAAACACAAGCAACTCGATTTTATGACGAATTTTCTTTTAATATGATATACAGAATACAGAAATTAATTAAAGCATTCTCATTTAACAGCAAATTAATTATGCATAATCATCAGGGTCTAACCACATGTTTCCTCTAGAAGTGCTTCTTGCCTTGTACTGGATTACTGATCATAGAGTCTTTTGTTGAACCAGGTGGTCGGGATACAGTTTCTACTAAATATAATAACTCGGGGGCCTTCTGCTTCGCCCGAAGATTCCCAATTTTGTTTTGCAATGCTTTTCGATATTCTGTTGCTGCTAGTTCTGCAAAGCCAATCTCTTTTGATTTGACGTGGATGAATTCTGAAATTCAAAAGTAATTAAGAGATTATTTGCTTCATAGCGATGTTACAGCACTATTGTGGAAAAAATTACATGTAATTGCCAGGCACAAATTAAAAGTTTTTGTGTACAAAAATCGTTAGAAACCAACTGTGAGTTCATGATCTAAAGCAGCAATTCAGATTATTATCACAGTTTCAAGGTTACATAATAAAACATAAACCAATAAATGTTTCTATTATTTAATTGAAGGTATGATTAACTTTGTTCTCTCCTACTACTATGGATGTCTGCAATAGAACACTGATCAATTGTCTATAGTGATAAAATGATAAAATAATTTTGTAACAGAAAAAATGCTGTTTGTCTTGCATTATTGTCTACTAATATCAACCTCTGATATATCTAAGCATAAAAGAGTATAATTAACTACAGAAGGTTTGTTTGCTTGTCTTTGCCCTCTGCTAAAGGAACATTTATGGTGGCCACACTACAAAACCTACATAAAAAGTTCAAAACCATAAACACCATGTTTGAGCACAAAAATACCCACAAAGATAATGAATAGTAACGCCATCTTGCATAAATGAGAGCATCAATGATTCCTCAATGGTCTCTGGGACAACAGTACTGCTTTGATTTTTGCGCCACACCATATGGAACCCAGTTCATATAACAGGCATGTAAATGTAACATCAATTGACTCTCTGGAATGTGGAAGTGAAACACCCTGCACCCTCCAAATGTGCATTCTTCAACCTTAAAACAAAATAGGAATTTGCATTATGAATTCATACTTTACTTACCTTTAATAGCTTCTTGCCGATGTGCATCCAGTGTCGATACACCCTTTGCTGCCGTCAATTCTTCTTTGGTAAATAGCATCTCTAGTAGTTTGTTCATCAGGTAGCGTGCTGGGTTGACAGTTGGGTTTTTCTTTGCTGTCATCACAATTTCCCGTAGTCTTGCTGGGTTCACCAAGATGTCAGAAAATCGTGAGGTTCCATCAGTAACAAGTGGGATTTTTCTCTACGTAAAAATGATATTAATAGTCATGATAATCATTTTTTTGGTGCATGTCTCGCCTACATTTTTGCTTGTACAGTGTCACAAGCTTGATAAAAGCATAAGGGTAAATAGGAAAGCATTTGGAAAAAACATATGTTAGAGGATTGTATAATACGTGGCTAGTAGCACATACTGTACCCTAGTGTGAATGTAGACTGTTAAAAGGAATTTTGATATAATAGCCAAAAGCAAAATACATTTTTAAAAATTAAAACCTAATTGCAAAATTATTCATTTTTATTTTAGCCTGTTAAAGTTGTTCTTTAAGTAGGATATTTCTCTACAACTGTTTTTTTTTAATCCTTTACACCAGAGGCATGCAAAATAATTATGTCTGCACAGTGGCAAACATGTGGTGTATGGCAATATAAATCTGATTTCTCAAGTAAAAATTGATTTCTCCTGTACAATTTAAGCAAAAAGCCACTCAGTTGCACATGGCCATATCTGAAACCATATACAGGTTAATTATAACTTTGAATAGTAACCAAACAATCTAAATCCCAACAGGATGGCACTTATATTCTACCACAAAAAATACTAAAACAATAACAATTATGTAAGAGTTTAAATACTATTTAGCTGTTAAAGCTTCAAACAATGCTTACAGTTGCGAGTAACATTTTATTAATGTAACACTGCTTACTTCTGAAGCAGTTGTATGGCAAGGATCACGATCGAATGTAACTTGTTGCATAGCTCCATTCTTTGTCTTTATCCACTGTAGACCCAATTCTAAGCAGTGTTCTACTGCTTCCTGCTGATATGAATCCATTTTGTTCCAGTATGCTGAGAAAGTAGAATGATAAATATCTTACCAACAAATTAAAATAATCTTCAGCTACTGTAACATATTAATATTAAAATCATCTTACCTCTAAGGTTTTCCATGCCAATGTCATCTATTTTTTCTGATTGTACATCCACATCTTCTATGTCTAGAGTCTCACATTCCCCAAACAAGGATTCCAAGCTTCCTCTTATAACTTTACTCAAACGGGTTTCTTCTTCTGGAAAAACATTTTTTTCACAAAGATGTGCCCTTTTTCTTGTTTCAAAAAGCCCCTGGTCAGATGACAATTGGGCTTTTGATTGCCCATTGTGTGGTTCTAAACCATAAGTACTTTGATATGCTAATTTATCTTGATAAATTTGTTGTGGTGATATACTCTGTAGAGACTGCAGTGTTTCTGTTTGCAAATTTTGCTGTAATGGAACATTCTGGCAACTGCTTATTGTAGATGTGTCTTGTAGCCTGCTGCTTGCTGGTGATGGCTGGAGCTCTTGGTAGTCTAACTTAGATTTGCGGTCCTGATTTGGTGGTTTTACCTGCGGGCCTTTGTAGGACAGCTTAATCTGACTACTACTGTGTGATGATTTTAATAGTAGATCTCTGTGTGGTGGTGAAGTATTGACTTGATGTGTTGACTTTGCTGGAATTTGGAGGCTTCTCTTTTTTGGTATATCTTTAAGAGTTTGTTTTGGCTGCTCTGTATTGTGATTTCTTTCAAGTGGCCAAAATTCATGGCGACCATGTTCCTTTTGGAGAATCTGGACATCATGTTGTGACAGAACAGGTTTGTGACTACCTTGATATGGTAAAGATGATTGGGTTTTGCCATGTGGAGTCTGGATGTGTTGCAGGGTTTCAAGAGGGAGTGTTTGGAAAAGCTGCATATTGTGGCTACTATCCTGGTATTCCAACATAGCTTTGCTATCTCTACTTTGATGTGCAATCTGTAGCTCTTGATCATACCATTCAGCCTGGAAACCTTGTTTTGACTGCATAGGCTGAAGATTGTAGTGTGTATGCATACTCTGGCGATTTACTCTGTGTGGTGATGAAGTAGCATGAAGCCCTTGTGGTTGCAATTCATCCAAGAGATGTTGTGTCATAGAATGTGGATCCAGGTTTTGTAACATGGTGTGGTGTTTACCTTGGTTTTGAGCTGAAACCTGGAATCCCTCATCTGGCCAAGCAGCCTGGAAACCATGTTTGGATTGCAAAGTTTGGTTAATGCCTCAAAGTGGTGATGTAGCTTGGCTTCCTTGATCTAACCTGATTGTCTGGTGTCCTTGTTGTAGCGGGGATGGTTGTTGCAGTGAAGTGTCCTGTAGATCTTGATGTGGCTGCATGGTATGACTAGCAATCTTTTGTTGATATGTAGCCTGGAGATTGTTTCTTGCTTGAGTGGACAGGAGACTTTTTCTTCTCCAATAAGCCTGTATAACTTGCTGTGGCATAGCATGGATGTCCTGGTGTGGTGGCATAACCTTTTGACTACCTTGGTCTGGAGACATAGACTGGGTATTTCTTTGTGTAGCCTGGCTACTTCCTTGATGTGGTTGGTCAACCTGTAGATATAGTTGTCGTGAAAAGGCTAAGAGATCTTGATTGGACCCCTCTACATTTAGGATCTGTGGTACCTTCTCAGTTGTTTGTTGAACTTCTGTATTTTGAGGCAATGCAAGATTTATAAAAGTGGACACTTCTGCAAGTTTTGAAGGATCAAGCGTAGGTCTTTTCACAGTACCTCGCTTGCCTAGACCAGTTCCTGTGTCTTGTTTAGTTGATACCTCCTTATCAGTGCAATTATCTGTAGATGTTCTAATCTCTAGTTGTTCAGTACTTTTTTTGCATTCTGTCTGTTTTATTTTATCTCCACCTTTAGATGGCCCTTCTTTTACACTTTTCTTTTTTACAAATGTTTCTTCTCTCATTTCCTTTAACACTGTGTTTAGAGCAACACTTGCCGCTCTCCGTTTACCAGGTGCTTTCATTTCCATCGCCTTTTCATTCAGGTAATTAAACAGAGAATCACCTTCAAAGTTGCTAGTCACATGTTTCCTTATAAAACTTTTACAAGTTGGTCTCTCTGTAAAATAAATATATTCTTATTGAATGCTGCGCCAAGTCTTTTGTACATCATTGTTCTAGCATTTACCTAACGATGTTACTTTAAACTGTGCTGTTGTTATATAGAAACAACAATTCTATACATTCCTTTATCCAGACAAAGATGAATATGTTAGATTTACCAGTATAATATACATATTTCAAAATATGACATCACAACATGCCTCACAAAACACAGACCACAGTTTATCAGCATATATGTCATACAGTCCAGTAACCTCTTTATCATGGCTTTGATATCCAGGCCTCACACAGCACACACAATATAACATGCATCCATTAACCTGCATACCTCATGTAATAAAAACAGCAAAAAACTTCCTCACCACAACAAAAACATGGCACACCTCATGGAGGTGTGCCATGTTTTTGTTGTGGTGAGGAACTGTGTGTGGTGTTTTTGTTGTGGTGAGGAACTCTGTGTGGTGACCTCACACACAGATCATGTAGAGAAGAGGTAGTTGTTGGTTGTGTAGTTAAGGACAGAAAATGTAGGCAAAGAGATGGTTGTGAATGAAGAAGGTAGGGGACAGTAAGGTGAGGATATCAGATGACAGTCACCCATGTTGTTTAGGTTTTGATGGGGAAATAACAGAAATGGAAGATTTGACAAATCAAGATTAAGAGGGGGAACAAAGTAAGTTTTGGAGCATTAAGGATAGCTCATGAGGAAAGACTTGCAGAAGGCAGATTTGAACATTAAAAAGGCTGGGCAACTTCTAAGGCAGTATTGGAAGATATATCAGAGCTTTAGCATGCACAGAGAGTTAGGGTAAGTTACTAGCACACAGAGGTTTGGTGGATTGCTTGTGCAAAGGTATTGCATTATTTGTGAGATCTTTGGCTCAAGGAAAGAGGGTGTTAGGGTGAGAGTTATGACACTTACATAGTAAAGAAAGATCTGAGCAAAAAACCAGTTAAAGCGGAAATGATAGTAGAAGTTAGGGTAGGTAAAGGAGGATTTATCAAGCACAAAACTGTCTGGCGACAGCACCTTAAAATCAGGTATTAGCTTGAGTTTATAGACTGTAGACTGAGAGGTGGTGAAACATGGAAAAAATAGGCACAGTTAAGTGCAATCAGAGACTGAAGGATAAAAAAATGGGGGTATTTGCTATTTCACTTTGGTGGAGTCGAGATATAGTGAGCTGCCTTAGCTTGGGGTTGACATGAGTACAGAAATTGGCTAGAAAATGGTCATAGAGTTTGGACCCCTGTAGAATTTTCTGCACCTCAAACATTGATGGGATAATTAACATGTAAATCCAAAGGATGTATATATCAGAAGCCAAAGATTAAGGTAGAAGATTAAGCTAAGATGAGTGTCAGGGTCTTTAGAGGACATAGCTATGGATAGAGGGAATTTTGAGCAGACATGTGTTCAAAGGAAGATAGTGAGCTATCTGTGGGTAAGAATGGTGTGATTCATGTAAATTTATTTGCCATGAAGGCAATGCCGCCTCACTTTCTGTTGGGATAAGTTGTATGCAAGCTAAAAAAGTGCTATTTCCTAGATGCAGATTTTCAGTGACCACTACTTTAGCTATTGGGTTGGGATGGGAGCTAACAAGGTTCTTGTGAAGGCAGCCATGTTACAAGAGTATTATAAAATGAAGACTCCAATGATGAGATCTAGACCTCGGGAATATGTTTGTAGTTCTATAGACAGCAAATGAAATAAAACAAAAAAATTGCAAACAATTTATAGCATGTAGGTACTAATTATTCATTAGCATCACATCAAACTCCTAACATAGAAAACATAACCATCAATCCCACACAAGACTAATATCCTAATCGCCACTTCACCTAAACTTGTAATATAATGGTTTCTTTGTTACAATGTAAGATCTAGGTTGAGCAGAAAACACAGTCCAATGTAGCAATTATCTTGGAGAAAAGGCGTCAGAGCTATGTTGTCGTAACAAAATAGCACATTTAAGAAGAATGTAGAAATTTCAAGTAAGAAAAACATGTAATTTACTTGCAAGTTTTGTAAGCAACTTACCACCTGAAAATATGATTGTTCCAGTGTAAGGCTTTTTTATGATAACTTCTTTTCCCTCATGGTTAATATCAGAAGTGTCAAAAAAAGCACTGATTGTCCTGCCATCATTTTTTCCAGACGATTCCTCCAAAAGAAACTCCACCTCTGCTTTTCCCAAGCACTGAACAGTACCATCACTCTCGAAATAAACCACAAAAAAAGCATCTTCTCTTGACCAAGTGGAAGCCATATTAAATTTACAACTGTTCCGAGATACACCTATAATTACAATTATGAAGATGGGTATTAAAGTATGCTTACACAGTACAATTAAGACACAATGTAAAACCTGTTATGGAGCAACTCCAGTATGAAAACGACTCTGTTTGGTAATTCTCACTGCATAATTTGTTAGTCCTATACTTACCAGCAGCTCAGAGACAAATAGGTTTATATTTAGCTAGTGATTCTGAGAGCAAGGTCAATAATTTCCTAATGGCAATGAGACCGAGGCCTATATCTAAGAACAGGCTGCAGCCGTCACACCACGCTCACAATTCTGCTGTTAATGTTACTTTCAGTTGACACTGTAACATTAACAGCAGTAGTGACCTCAGAGCTCTGTTCTTCTGTTAATGTTACAGTGTCAGTGTAACAAACTGAAAGTAACATTAACAGGAGAGCGCTGAAGTTCTGTTGATAGTGTTACTTTCAGTTTGTTGTTTTAACACTGTAACATTAACAGCAGAAGCGAGCTTGGAGTTCAGAGCTTGCCTCTGATGTTAATGTTACTTTCAGTTGACACTGTAACATTTACAGCAGTAGTGACCTCAGAGCTCTGGTCTGCTGTTAATGTTACAGTGTCAGTGTAACAAACTGAAAGTAACATTAACAGCAGCGGAGAGCTCTAATCCGAGCCATTAAAGGGACAGCGAATGGCCAAAATAACCCCTTCAATTTTAGTGCATTGTAAATTACAGAATTAATACTTTAAAATACATATTTTAGGTTTTGATGACACTAATACAGTGTTTTTAAAATGCAGCTTTGCATACTTAATATGATGTGCAGGTTAAGCTTTGAAATGGTCAGGCTTTACCAAACCAATCAGCACTAAGAGGAAGTTGCCTCACAAGCAGGGTCACAAACACTGGTTCCATCAAAGGGCCTGGAATTGGATACATTGTAGGGCCTCCTCCTGCTCTCCACTATGGAGAAGTTGCCTCACCATACTCTCCATGCCTGAAATTGGATATATTTTATGCAATTCTCCTGCCCTGAAATGGTTACAAATTTTAAAAAATCTTCCTTGCCAAAATTAAAAGATGCACCATCCAGACAATCACTTGCAAAAGATCCCTCATGCTGAGTACACTCGAGATTTTAAAAAACCCAACAAAGAGGAGTTAAACCTGCAAAACGTGCATAATAAAAATGATTGTATAGGCAAAACAACATTGTATTTTCATGCAAAATATATTGCTCAAATTATGCAAGATGGACTACAGGATACATAAAAGTATGTTTTGGGTCCAGAGTGTACGTTTAATTTTATTATAAGCAAGTTGTGACTTCTGAAATTTGTTATGCTGCAGACTATCTAAACAAGCACCATATAGCAGCGCGGTACCTGGAAGGAAGCAGGTATTAGGCAGGTATTAAAAAAAAATCTGCCCTTTGTCCTGCTGTGAGAAAGATAAGAGCAGGAGTCTGATACCAGTGGTGGACTGCTTTAAAATAAATAGGCATGGGAAAAAAATCAATAGTCCCACTGGCTACACATATTTGTGGTCTGTGAGGCAATGGGTTGCACAGAGTCACATCTAACGCCCATATATTTACTTATTTTGCACTGGCAGCAACTGCTGTACTATAAAGGTGTGGGGGTAAGGAATCCAGGGACTCTCTGCATAGGGCTTGCACAGGCCCAGTTAGGACAAGCACTGGCCCACAAAGGTCATTTGGAGACAGGCCCCTCAGGAATCCAGGGACTCTCTGCATAGGGCTTGCACAGGCCCAGTTAGGACAAGCACCGGCCCACAAAGGTCATTTGGAGACAGGCCTCTCGGGAATTATCCCTTTTGTGCCTTATTTTCACCTCACATCAGTGCTTAAGACAAAGCTTGACTTGAGCACTGTCAGAATAAATAAGAAAATAGCTTTACATCTCCATGTAAATAACACTACAGCACTCCAGTTCTACATATGAAAGATCCCTCTTTCACAGCCATTAAAATAAGGTCAGGTTTACAAAATATTAAATAAATTTACTTTTTGGTACGTTGGTATCCTGTCTCAGAATACTTTTTTATTTCTTTCCATGCATTATTAAATTCAGTCAGACAACTTATGGGCTCAGATGCTGAGCTTCTGAAGCCTCAATTCAAGTGAAGACGATATAAAAAAGACAGTTTAGTCCACCACTTTTAATTTTTCTTTTAAATATTCTTAGTCGCCTGAATGCAACTTCCCTCATTTTTAGTTTTAAAGCTTTTTAAAGGGACAGTTCAGTCCACCACTTTTATTTTTTCTCTGAAGTGTTCTTACTCACCTGAATGCAATTCTCCTTGTTTTTTGTTTTAAAGCTGTTTAATAATATAGGTTTTTAGTGCTTGATTTCCTTCCCTGGCTCCATCCATTTTGGGGTATGACTGATTGTTTACACAATCTGTTTGGCGCAAGCTATATTGTTTTTCTTTTTATCCACTGTAATCTGCAGAAGCTAAAAAGAATAATTGTGCCATAAGGATTGTCAGAGCACAAAATGGATGCATCCAGGGAAGAAAAACAATCACCGAAATCCTGTATACTTAAACAGCTATAAAACTAAAAATGAGTGGAATTGCATTCAGGCAACTAAGAACACTTAAACGAAAAAATAAAAGTGGTGGACTGAACTGTCCCTTTAATTATACAGGTTGTCAGTACTTGATTTTCTTCCCTGGTTTCATACATTTTGTAGTGTGACAATCCCCATGGCAGAAGCTACATTTTTATTCTTTTTATCTTCTGCAAAGTGCAGAGGACAAAAAGAATAACAATGTAGCTTCCGTCATAAGGATTGTGAAAACAATCAGTCACACCACGAAATGGATGCAGCCAGGGAAGAAAATCAAGCATTGAAAACCCTTATTATTAAACAGCTTTAAAATTAAAAACAAGGAGAATTGCATTCAGGCAACTAAGATCACTTAAAATAAAAACTAAAAGTGGTGGACTGAACTGGTAGGTACTGGACCCCGAGCCCTAAGTATTCTTTTCATTTTTGAAAGACTGATACACTCCTTCTACTCCAACCTCCTTATGCCATGTAAGCTTGAATACACAGACACCTATGGGGTCTTTTTTTCCAGGATATAGTGTGTTCTGGGAGTTAGCGTCTTGGTTTACACCAACCTGTCTAATGTACCCATTTTCCATGAGTTAAAAAAGAAAAGCAAGGACTTGAAGTTGAAGCATCAGGGCTTCTCTAAAATCACAATAAAAATAATTATTTTGCTCTTTTGTTGCAACTTGACTTCATGGCCATGTTTATCTATCTGTAAGGGTCTCTGATATCAAAGAATAAGGCTCACCATACTAGCTTTGATTTTAATCAGATCTATGCTTATTTTAATTAATACTTGTTTAATACTTGTTAAATATGATAAAAAATAAAGGCAGTGTACGATGAAAGTAAGCTGAATGCAAAGCACAATCTACATAAATGTGCTGACTTTACCTTGTGCCATTTGTATTTTATTTCATGCCACACTTGGGGTAACAACCACTTAAACCACCCTCTGTGTTCCTCGCTCGATGCGCGCGATTGTTTAGTGACTCATCGCATTATCTTGCTGCACACAGCATATGTCATGGTGCACGTAGGCTTGTGGCTGGTGCACGTGGATCAAAATAATTAGAGGGAACATTGCCGGCCGGTGGCCTCTTCATTCACTTGAAAATGCCGCCCGTGCGGCTTTCTCAATGAAAAAGCCGCCCGAGCGGCTTTTACAGTGAAAAAGCCGCCCGAGCGGCTTTTACAGTGAAAAAGCCGCCTGGGCGGCTTTTTACAGTGAAAAAGCCGCACGGGCGGCTTTTACAGTCTAAAAGCCGCTCGGGCGGCTTTTTCATTGAGAAAGCCGCACGGGCCAAACTGTGCACCAGAACAGGGTTTAAAAAAAAATCTTTTGCAATTTCAGTGAGAATTCAACGTTTTTCTAACAGGTGGGCCATGTCTTCAATATTGCAAGAAATGCACATGCTTTCAGAATTTGGCTTAGAAAGGTGGTACAAAAAAGCGCAAATCACGTAACTCCTACATTTTTGAACAGATGAGAAAATGCTGAAAAGAACAAGGGGTGGTTGGTGTAGATTGACCAAAAAATGGTCCCACAGCA